>CALNXI010000017.1:1006620-1034120 GCA_942486025.1 Porites evermanni
CCGGGGGGGGGGGGGGGGGGTACTTTACTTTTCTGGGTGGGGATGTGCTGCTGGGACCCTGGAACCCTTAACCTATACCAGAGCTAGTTCAGCTGAATTTTGCTAGCCTATACTAGAGTAAACTCCCCAAATCCTCCTATCATAGAGTAACTATTTTCCAGAAACCACTGAGGTCGCTAGCATAGTCTAGCCAAAACAAAACCTTATACCATAATCCCTAGTCTAGATAAAATCTTCAACCAACTGGTCAGTTTCCTGAAATTATACGCTATTCTAGACCCAAACACTCTGATTTATGTACCCTATCCTAGAGTAAACTGCTTGAAAACCATACCCTTCACAGCGGCTCATATATGGCAGTACCGCCCCCCCCCCCGGGACCAGACCAGCTAGTGGTGCCTGCCTGGACCACGATTATAGCTTACACCGTTGGGAAGTTTTTCCTATATCGTTGCCAGTTGGTTTAGCAGATCACCTCCCGATATTTATCTGCCGTTAATATACCAAGAAACCTAGGAAATCGGATTACATCAAGATAAGATACGCAGACATCAAGAACGTGCCTAATGAGATCATGGATTCACTTAATGCTATCCCGTGGGAGACTTTCTTTGCTTAGTGACGACATTAACACAAATTGTCTCCGCTTTCGAAACAAAGATAAATGCAGTTCTGGATCAACACCTTCGTTCCAAAGGAAAACGAGTCAAACGACAAAACCAGACTCCCTGGATGAAAACAAATATAAAACTGAACAGCCATCAAAGAACGTTCGGACAAACTTATAACGACTGTTCGTTTCCTCCTAAATTCACTTATAACGACTGTTCGTTTCCTAAAAAAATTCATAGAAAACACTTTTTAGGCTACCCAGAGTACTTTTAGATATCTACAAGTGCATTCTAAGCGGCGCTATAAAATTTGTATCTGTTCGGTCATTCTAGGGCAACCTGAGTCTTTTCGAAATTACAAATGCTTCATAATATTATTCTTCCGAAAGTTTTAGATCAAAGTTTTACAAAATTAATAATTTTTTTGATTCCTCTCTCCATCGCATTTTCGAATCCGAAAATTTTAGGTTTTCTTTTTCTACGAAAAATAGCCTAAACTAGAGAATGAATTGCGAATAATTAAACTTTAGAAAATCATAGGGAATTTAGATAAGGTTTGAAAATATTGCATGAATGGAACGGTCATCTAGAAATTTTTAGCCGTGCTCAAGTAATAGAAAATCCAAGGCAATATTTGCTTCTCCGAACAGATATTTTGTAGAATAAGTCGTTGAGTGTCCCTGCAAAAAATTGCCAGGAAGTCTAATCTTCAAAAAGAAATATTACTTTTCTCAAACTCATTAAGAATTCACGACGTTATAAGCCAACCAGAGCGCCTCATTCGGGTCAGGTGAATGACTTTGAAATTCAATGAAACACCAGTTGAAAATCATTATATAGTGTTTCTTCGCGTTTTCATCACTAGTGATAAAATTGTTCTTGATCTGCATAATCATAGATTACTCAAACACAGCTTAACATAAATCATTGATTTTTAATATTAACCAATGGCCAGGAAAGACATTTCAAATTACAAACTGACTGGCTCTTTTTCTTTTTGTTTCACTGAAACCAACGCCAACTCGAGTTCCATCCTTCATTTCTGCGTCCAATATTCGTCTAAAGATAGCAAATCTAAAGAGGAAAAGAGAAAAGTTCGATGCAATTTCCTTAAGTTTTAAAACTTCAAACGGCTCCCCTCTCCAATAACGCCAGTTCACGCATCTTTTGTCTGAAGAGTCAGAAAAGAGATTGAACTCGAAGGCTGGGTTCTTTTCCACCAAGAATCGGCGAATGCTGCAGACAATCTGGTACAACGTTTTCGGAGGGTATGGATCTTTGGAACACTTTGCCACCTCTTGAACAAATTTGGATAACCAATAGTTGAGCGTCAATGCGTCCATGTTGGCCGAGTAAGCGGCTGAACTTTGTCCAATCCATACTCTTTAAAAACTCCATCAATCCTCAAAAATGCCTACTGCCCCGCACTTATTTTTATGTCTGGTAGACTATGGTACTGCTCTCTCTACGCCAGAGTTCTTCTTCCTCGATTGTTCACGGAAAGCGAAACCTTCCTCCGGCCATGACAAAAACAATATGTAAATCACTTCAAGTCAGCTGTCAAGTTCATAACGCTTTTGGAATACAAATTTGGCGGTGCGACGCGAAACCCACTATTGGATAATTTATAAAAACAAAAGCTCACAAATATAATGAATGCCGACTGAATACAACAAATCACACATACAAGCCATTTTAAAGAAAAATGGGAAAAAGACAACACTGCATAATTTTGTATTGTTTCTTCAAAAACTCGTGCTTCGGGTTTCATAAGGTTTCCAAACGCTCGAAAACAATAAAACCACTGGGCCGCAAATGTTTTCTCGCGTTTGGAAACCTGATGAAACCCTGGCACCCTGGCCTGGCACTCGTTTCTGAAATAGTACTTCTGAATCAATCGACAACAACAAGGAAAACCGAAAGCAAGGAAGGTACAGTGAAGGTATCTGGAGCCGCCTCTCAAAACATTAAACGGGACGCAAAAGCAGGCGAATAAAATGGCTGAACTGGAAACGGAATCGAAAATGGAGTTATCACCGATCCTGTACAAATCGCTGAAACTCTCAACGACATGTTTGTTAACGTTGCATCTCGCCTGAACATAAATAACACTGAACTTGGTAGATTTAGCTAGATTTGGTACTCCTCCCCAGTTTACACTCGCTATCTTTCAAGATGCCCGAGCATTTCCGCCTTGACAAGTGATGTTATGAAATTCTCAACTTAAAGTTTTATATATTTAAACCCCTTCGGCTTCTGTTCACATTAAGGCGTTTTGCACATTGCCCACTGATGCATTTCGCCACAGACGAAACAATGAAACTCTGGTCAACTCCGGGAGTAGATTACGTCTACGAGGAAAACCATGCATCAAAAGATGGAACGTGACTTACCTTGCATCGGCTGGTTCAGATTGAAAAGTGAAATGAGGAATTGAAGCGCGTTCCAATGTCGCAAGATTTTGTCCGCATTTCGGTAAGTGACGGATATGTCATAAATAATATGAGTAGGCGAATAACAGCCATTTGTTTAACCTAGACCGGATTAACCTGTTATTGGACGTCAGGGGCGGATCCAGGTATTTTTCTCAGCAGGGGGTGGGGGTGCTTAGTTGTCGCCATAGGGGAGAGGAGGTGTTACCACAAGAACCTACTCACCACACAATCTGTTTATGTATAAAAAAACCCGTAAGTATAGTCGACTCCCGATAATTCGAACCTTTAATGGAAATAGAAAAAGTTTGGGTTATCGGGAGTTCGAGTTATCGAGGATAAAATTATATGGAAAATGAAAATTACTTCCAGTTACCGGGAGTCCACTGTACTGGACTTCCCAGTTTTACCGTTTGCTCGATCTGTAACGAGACATCTCGCCAATAATGTGTAGGGATCGATGTTAAAAATATAACTTATCACCTAATACCAAGTAGAAAAACAGTAAACTGATGCTTACGGCAAGAAGACAATTCAAATGGTAAAGTGCATTTGCCCGATATTTCGGTTTGCAACAAAAAAACATCATCATGACAGCATCAACTCCGGCTATCCTTATACAGATTTTCTTGGTATAGAAATATGAATAGTATATATGCTTTGTCGTTCAAAAGGGATATTCAATTTTGTATTCTCCTTGAGAATGCGGATGGATCAAGGATAGTTATCCGCCGGGGAGTCAAAGAAATAATTAGCCTGGTGTCAATGAACGAATTTTGAATGTGTTTGCTATATTATACTTACGCAAGTGGGCAAGGTTTATTCAGAGATACTTGCTTGAATTTGGTTGAGAGATTTCGTAAACGAACGTGCCGGGTGAGAAGTGATTTTAATAATACGATTCGCCATCCTTTGTTAGTACTATCTTTTGTTAATACTAATTGGTTGCAGTGGTTAAACAAAGGGATACATTCCGTAAGCCTTCATTGACTTTTACTCGACCAAACAAAATCTTTTCCAGAAAATAAAGTTTCGCCTGGAGGACACTGTTTTTACTAATATACTACGTTTTCAAGATCTTACTTTATTTCAGCTGGCTTTCGTTTTAGTGACAAAAACCCCGTCCATCGAAATCTCCTGAACAAATCATTTAGTTATACTTCATTAAGCATAATCGACAATGACTGCCTTTTTTTTTTAGGCTGGTTGTCAAGCAAACACTTTTTGTTGGATAATCCATGTCATTATTTGCGCTAATTAGTTCCTTCCGCAAACTCCCAAAAGACTTTAGGGTCAATGTATTGAATTGGGACCGAATGGGTCAGTGACCACTCCAGAAATACCATAACATACCATAATGCTTATTAATGTCAAGGACAAAGACAAACCGGAGGACAGACAGGGAGCAGTATACAAGATAAAGGCTGCGATTGCCAGGCTTCTTACATTGGTGAAACCGGTAGAAACCTAAGCACGCGACTGACCGAACACAAACGCGCGACGAGGAATGGTGACGTCAACAATCACATTGCTGAGCACTATTTAAAGACGAAACATCAAATTGACTGCGACTCTGCGACATGTATAACGTATTCTACAGACTACTATCAACGTCTTACTTTAGAAAGCTGGTTTACTAACTTAGAACAAACGCCACTGAATCGTAGCCAATCGAAACGCACCAATCACTGATTACGAGTCTTCATAGCCAATAACATCACGGCTTAACTGACAGACGACCAATAACATCGCGACATAATTGACCAATCATATCAATTGACTCTGAAGATGACTACCGCACAGGTTGTCGAAACGTCAGTGACTGTCAACAACAACAGTCCTATTCAGGACTACGTTCACCCGGACGATCAAACACAACCTTTTGAAATGACTCGTGGGTTCAAACCTTTCACAATAATGCTTATTGTTTGTCACCCCAAAAATTTTGCATAAGCATTCATTTGTCTTCAGTTTCTCTTGGGAGTTAAAATGGCCCCAAGATAAACTGAAAACAATGCTTATGCAAAATCTTTGTGTTACAAACAAAGCGTATTATGGTATGTTATGGCATTTTCTGGAGTGGTCAATTGTTGAACTATTCCTACAAGACTTTAAAACGACAACTTCTTGTAATGAATGAAAGTTGACCAGTTGCACTTTTTGAAGAGTACCGTATTTATTCGATTAGCCGCCCTGAGCGCTTTTGGTCATTGAAAATGGGCGCTTATTCGAGGTGGGCGCTTATTAAATTTTCAACATTTTCAGCAAGTATGGTATGTTTATTTTGCAACAAAACAATAAATGGTTATAACAAAACGCGAAGAGGCAAGGTTTCTGTAAAATACTCCGAAGAAAACTCTGCGTTTTCGGGGAAGTTTCTTATTAGTACTTTTTCAATTTTGGGGGGATGGGAGGGGGAAAGGAGGTGGACGCTTATTTGAGTTTCAGTGGTATATATCTCTCAGTGATTATGTTGTTTTGACTGGACACTAACTAGAGGTATGTGAATTTTGGAGTTAAGCTAATTTTCTGATTACGCCACAACCTCGCGACTCCCCCAAATGGAGAGCTTGCTCGTAGGCTCAAAACGCATAAAAATGCACACAAAACAAAAAAATCAATATGGACAGAACTTTATTTCCTTCCATAAAAATACCCTCATAATTTTCCTGTTTTACATATTTACAGCTCTTTATCAAAAGTTCATGTACAACTGTCAAGTTCGTGAAAAATATGTACACGTCCATTTTTTTCAGTTTCACCTCGATGAATGATTGGGCCGGTGAAAGCAAAAAGGCGCAAAGAAACGACAACTTTGGACACAGCGAAAACAGGTAATAGAAAGGTGACTTTTAAACTCAATAATCATTCTTGTTGAGCGAACGGTAAGAGGAAATCAATGCAAAGGACGTTTGAATTACATCTGACCTGTATATCGGTCGCAGATCACTATCCACCAAATCCATAAGCCATTCTGTAACTTCTATAAAAATTTTTCTTAGAAGCATCGGTACGCCGATTTTGTAAAACACTTTCGAAGTCATTTCTTTTCTTTTTTATCTCGGCTCTGCCAAGGCACCCGTTGTTTCGATACTAAATGAAATATTACGTGAAGAAGTTTCACAAGAATTAAAACTCAGGCCACACGCGGCAATTCAAGGAATGAGCAATTGTGCTCAAAAAAGAATGGGAAACTATAGCGTAAGGATGAACGAAGAAAAAATTTAGAGCAATGAATTTATAAATAACTTACCAAACCTAAAGAGAGAGAAAAAGGGAGAAAAGCGTCCTTTTCTTTACAATAGTTCTTAACTACTTATAACAAACCAAGCCTTAGAACAGAATACCTTCTCTCTTCGCAGTTTACCAAGACTTCTTTTCGACAAGGGCGTAACTGCGATGAAACTACGATTTTTGAAAATAATCGTGATTTTTGTAGCGACGAAAAAAAAGCTCCCCTTTAGGTTTCTCGCTCTTTATCTCTTTTCTTGCTTCAGTAAAAGCATCGACAAGAAATCCTACGATGAAAAATAAGTCTCAAATATAACCGTACGTCATTTCATCTTGGAGCCGGGCGACCACGTCGAGATCAAAAGAGCCAGCCTATTAAGGAAAAAAAAATTTACAATATACAATAGAGCCTACTATTTTAAAAATGGAAAGGGGTGATAAAGCCAGACATGAACCTGACTTGTTAGTGCGGACTTCTAAGACCACTTACACAGGGTTAATATACGTATCTGAAAACTTTGAGCCCGCTGCCATATTTCGCCAGTTAGTTTATTCTGTTAACGAGTAACATGGCTTTATGCTCTCTTGCCTTTGGATATTCAGCGACGGAGATTTTTCCTAAATCACTAAACTCAGCCAACCTTACAACGCAAACGAAAAAGTAAAGGTTATCGTCACAGGACCTTTATAAGGACAACGAGCTTTGGTTTATGATGGTGACGCAACTGGCTCTAAAGTCTATTCACAATCTTAGACCATTTTAGATTCCGGTAGTTTCTTTCTAGGAGTTGCCAAATCAAGAAATGTATAGTCTAACAGATTCAAATGCTGAATGCTTCCAACAAAATACGTTCGTCTGTCGCTTACCAATAGAGACCTTAAGATTCTAGGACGAGTAGGACTACGAGTACGAGATTTAATTTCACGTTTTTTCGCGCATCCTCAAAACATATATACCCCGGAAAGCTTTATTGTACTTTTTTTTTACAACGATAGTTGGCACAGTTATTTTTATTGAAAGAGGATAAGCCGGCCTCTTCCTATCCCAAAATGATAAAACTTCCAACATTTGATAAATTGTTTCCGCATACTACGACATTCTCTCGCCAAAACTCGTAGAAGAACGACGACGGCTATCTCGTTTTCCCGCCAAAATAACGCTGGTTCAGGCACTACTTGGTATTGAGAAAATCTCGCACTCGTAGTCGTACTCGTCTTAGAATCTAAAGGTCTCCACTAATAAGTTTTGGGACATGATTTTTTGTGACATTGCCATACGCACAAAGATAGGTACATACCCTTGAGTACCAATATCTCGCCTGTTCCCTGTCCCGTTCAACTCCTAAGCCATGATGCAGACAGCGACCGTACACAAAGCATCCTAAAGCAATCCCTTTAGCTACATACTGTGGAAGACAGTCCGTCTCAAGGGCAAGGCCTTCAACGTCATCTTGCTCCCCAACACTAGATGCATTGAACAGAACACAGAGCAAATGAAACAAGGCCCCGTTAGGGCCCTTAAGATTCGAGGAAGGCAACGGCAGCGAAAACGTCGCTTTTACAGTGAATTCGCGTTTTGTCAGTCTACATCGCAATTATTCCATATCATTTACTTTTTGATATGTATAGGAACTCTCCTGGAATTGAATCTCTAAGAGCCTTATCCAACTGTTCAAAAAGAGGAAGTAAAACGTGTAATTATGTATTTTCACGTCGTAGTCGTGCAGTAATGGCAAAGAATTGTACAAAAAAGCGTGATGCACGTGCAAAGTTGTTGTTTTGCTAATCTAAACCTATTGCTTTTTGACGTATCTCAATGCCGTGAACGACGTTGGATCCTAAGGTCCCTATTTTCGTACAAAAAATAAAAAATACGCGTCCACACGTGGCGTATTTGAATCGTTTTCGCCCGTCCACACGAAAACCCTAAAAAGAATCATAGCATCCCTTACGGAGCATGCGTAACGCTAGTGGTGTATGATGTACGACATCATCGTATTCGAAAACCTCCTGCGTTTTCGGTGACCGTTTTCGAACGTTTTTGAAAAGATGCGTTTTCGGTGACCGTTTTCGCCTGATACGTGTGAACGGTAGGCAGAACTGGTGAAAAAAAATCTCCGCTTTCAAACAAAAACGGATACGGGTGGACGGAGCCTAGTTCTCCCGTCTTAAACAACAGGGTATGGGCGATATGAAAGATTTTTGTCTTTAACTGGGAGGGGGGGGGGGGGGCTGAAGGCCTCAGCGGCAAACGTATACCAAACTGCCCTTGGGTGCAACCCCCCCCCCCCCCCCCCCCCCCCCCCGGGCTCCCCACCAAAAAAAGAACAGGAAGGGCCAGGCGGGGGGAGAGGGGGAGATCCCGGGGGGGGCCGGCTCCCAAAAAAAAAAAAACCCCGTGACCTCCCCCTCCCCGCCCCGCCCCCCCCCCCCAGTAAAACAGGGAGGGGGGGGGGGGGGGCGTGTGCTCCCCTCTAAAAAAAGGGGGGGGGGGGGGAGATAATATGTTTTTGTTTAGAAGGGGGGGGGGGGGGGGGGGGCGGGAGGCCCCAGCGGAAAACGTATACCAAACCGCCCTGGGGGGCACCCCCCCCCCCCCCCCCGCTCCCCGCCCGGAGTTTCCAAGCAGAAAAGAAGACTCGGAAAATGTCTATTTCTTACTTTTCCTTTGTTGAACGAATTCCTACGGAGTCTTTTTCCGAGTATCTCCCTCAGTGGAGCTGTTGCTATTATTTTCCAGGTTGTTTGACATGATTACAGTTCTTTTTAAACTAGTTCAGTACCTTTTGGCTACATCCGCAGCCTTGTTTAACAGTTTTCTTCTAAAATAAAGGACAGCTAAGTTGCCTTGAGCATAAACATTTCCCCGGGCTGCAGCCTCTTTGAGACACTTAAATGCAGCTTGGCGGTCAGGCCGAACACCAATACCATATTCAAACATAACACCCAAAGCACCTACAACAAGATAGAATAAGATTACAGTGCACAACACAATTAAAAAGAGGCTTTTGAACCATAATACCATAAAATTCCTAAAATAAGCCCCTCCATGTATGAGCCTTTCCATGTATAAGAGCTTATAAGCCCTTCAAACTCGTACGCAAAAAAACCTCCATTAAATCGTTCCTCCAAATATAAGCCCCCGGGGGGCTTGTCCTTGGAAATTGCCCTCAAATACAAAGTAAAACAAAGCAAAAACGGTAAATTTCCTTCCAACTATAAGGCTAGCCCAATCGATTTTGAAACGCAAATTTCCCTCTGTAGATAAGCCCCTCCGAATATAAGCCCCTCAAAGAGGGCCTTTGCAAAATATAAGCCCCCGGGCTTATTTCAGAATTTTACGATGAATTTTGTAAAATAATCAAATATTTTTAGCTAACAAAGCTCATTGACTTATAAACCCCTGCACCATTCTGCTTAGAGGTCTGCTTATGAGTGAAATTGAAGTTGCTCAGCTCAAGCTGGCAATTCTCAATCTACCTTGTGACTCAAGACTTCCATTTCCTGTGGCTTCCTGGTGCCAGAAATAAGCCTGCAAAGAAATCAAACTACGATTTAAAATCAACTGAAGTTAATACCCAGTGTTTTACATGAGTTTAAAACTGTGCATAGAAGAGGGAACTTGGGAAGGGGCCTAGGGGGCCCTGGAGGTACTACTTGGAATTCTTGGTGGGGGTGTGCCACCTGGTTCTTCAAATCCTGACCCTATTTCAAACTAAAAAATTTCATTTTGTGCACCAGTTTTCAGACCTGTACTCTTAGAAATTGTCATCATTACTTAGATTAGAATGCTGACAAAAAAATTAAAAAAAAATAAAAAAAATCCATTTTGAATTCCCATATTTCTCTTTCTTTCTTATTCATTTGGAATTGAAATGATAAATACATGACTCCTGTAGTTTCCTCAAAAACCATACCTGATTCCAGACTAAAATGGGCAAAGTCTATACCCATTTTCAGACCAAAACCGTGCAAAAACCATACCCTTTGGGGTGGCACATACCTATTTATAAAATAACTAAGATAGTACGCACGCTCTGATTGGCCGAGAGGCATGTTTGCATGAGAGCATGTAAACATGGTTGTGAGGTCAAGATGTTTTGTTTTTCGAGCACTAATCTTGCAAGCACAAATTTGAAAAAGCTTTTGAGTTGAAAGCTCGACAAGTTTACTTTATTTACCAATTCCCCCATTGGTTGAAACTTGGGAAATCATTACAAAACATGCTGTGTCAATTCTCTTTTCACTTAACTGACATTTTAAGCAAGAAAAATCCGTATTTTGGAAAGCCTCTTTTTTGTAAAAAAAAAAAGAACTGATAACGCATGACTGATAAGAATTTCTGTTTTAATCAGTGCCATAACAAAGAGTTTCAGTTTGCGTTTGTTCTCAGGGAAGTTAATTTATAAAAGCAATAGGAAACTTTTTTCCTCTATTTGCATAGCCTGATATAGACACCCAAGGTGTTGAGAGAATTCTCAACAGTTATGCAAACCCTCAACTTCGTCTCAGGTTTGCATAACTGTCTCAAATTCTCCCAACCTCTCTCATGTTTATATCTGGCTATGCAAACAAAGAAAACGTTTTCCATTGCTTAAATGGCTTTATTTAAGGGAGTAACACCCAGCCCTCCTGGTACAAACCTTGTCTAAGTCAAAGGAATCCTCTCCTGGTCGTGAGTAAAACAGACCAAGGACTGTCTGTGCCCTGATGCTGCCATTGGGATCCCCATCTTGAGCAGCTGCCAGGAACCATCTCTCTGCTTCTTCATCTGACTGTTTGACTCCAAACCCTTCATAATAAGCTCTGCCAACATTATACTGGGCAAAGGGAATTAGATGAGTTGCATCAGGATTGGTAGATTCTGCAACCTCTTTGAGCAACTGAAATCCCTTCTCCTATTAAAGAAAGAAAATTATTAAAGGGATTAAAATGAACTCCAAGTAAAACGTCAGTGAGTTCATTCAAAATTATTTGAGAGCATTTACATTATTTGTCACCCATGATATTAAAGGTAACCAAATGCATACTTGTGAATTAAGGAAATGATAATAAATTCCCTATTTCCTCATATCACCAACATATTCAGCGGCAATTGGCAGTCCAAACATAGACAGGTGTCTGAGATAGGGTAGCAATAGAATTGTTTTAACCCTAACCCAGACAAACTATTGATACCATTCCTTTTGGCTAGGTAATACCAAAACTGATCTCCTTTAATTTTAACACCTATCTTAGACTGATCTGCTTGAAAAGACCCAAACTTTCACATTGTTGGCGGTATCTGATAGAACGTAGTTTTTAATAAAGTTAGCCGGGAGTCATCTCGAGCAACCCTCCAGAATTCATGTCGCCCAAAGCTGCTGACCTACATTGTTATGCAGTCACTGTCTTTTTACGCTCACCTCTACAGCATTTAGTTGCACAGGTTAATTTAAAAAACAACAAATACACATTGTAAAGTGCTTTCTCGGTTTAGTGGCTATGTATTCGCGCTAATAATAAACTTTGGGGTTCAGGCGACATAACTTCATCGAGGTGACTTTTCAGTGGGCGACTTGCCCAGTTACCAATAAAGGACATGATCAAAAATTCACTCTATTGTATGAGAATAAAGTAAGCTTAAGTCTTGTTTCCTTGATGTACACAAGCTCACCGGATATGATTTTGTTCCGATGCCATCATAATACATCACTCCAAGTTGATATTTAGCTTGAAAATCTTTGCCTTTGATTCTTTCAAATGCGATCAAAGCTTTATCATAAATTTCCCGCTCAAAATAGAACTGTCCAAGTTGAAACTTAGCAAGGTTATCTCCACCACTTGCACGCTTAATCAAAATTTCTTCTAGAAGTTCTTCTGACATTTCACCTTCATCGTCTTCCTCTACGGCACCCATAGAAAACGGTCTTAAGTTAGGAAGCTTCTCCGCGCTTAATTTTCTATCGGTGAGCGGTTGAACAGGACACGAAAAAGGTCGCCTTTCAAGCCTTTCTTCGTCCGCCATCTTGAACTGAAGTTGAGCAATCGACGTTACCATAGTAACGGATAGAAAAAAATATTTTTTTTACCTGGGAGGCCCGGCTACAGGGGAGGAGGAGGAAAAGCCCGCAAGGGGAAAAGAAAGGGTGCGCACCATTTTCACGCTGGCAAAATACAAATTGATTATCTCCCAAAAATTGCATAAGAAATGCTTTCAATTTATCCGGGGTATTACAATTACAGACATTTCAGTCATCCCTACAAGTGAAAACAGTGAAAGTTGAAAACAGCTGCCAAAATGCATTCTGGGATAGACTGGTTACCAACATGGCGGCGGATTTGAAGTTGCAAGGTCAGAAGACAAGTGGGGATTCCACGACTAACGGTGGCGCTGATTTGTGTAATATTCCTTGTTTAAGGCTACCAAAGCCGTTAGGATATGGAATCATTGCGCTGACATCGTTAACCTGTTATATGAACAGCTTGGACTATGATTTGGTTCACGATGATGTTTTTGCAATCAAGGAGAACTCAGATGTTCGTCCCGACACCTCACTTTATAATTTATTTATGAATGACTTCTGGGGCAAGCCGATGTGGAGTAACACAAGCCACAAGTCTTACCGACCACTTTGTGCGCTAACTTTTCGAATGAACTACATGATCCATGGGTTAAATCCTTTTGGCTACCATGCAGTGAATATTATTTTGCATTGTATGGTTTCGTTGTTGTACACCTTTATGTGCGATGTGGTGGCTTTCAAATCAAGTGTTTTAGCACTTTTTGCTGGACTCCTCTTCACTACACATCCTGTTCATACAGAAGCTGTTAGTAAAAGGCTTTCTATTTTGTTGATTCCCCTGTATAATCAGTCATTAGGCCCCTTTCATCGTCGAACTTTTCATGTACTAAACTTAAAACTTACTTGAGTCGACCCAGATGATATAAGTTTGATATTTGATTCAAGCGTTGAACTTTATTAGATGGGTCAATTCATTTTCACCATGTACAATGATCTACATCTGCTTACCAGTCAAAATAAATTGTGTGTTTCCAAAAATTATCCATACCTTCCCCATGGAAGGGATTTTCCCTTAGACCCTCCCCCCACCCCTCTGGAAATTCCAGTCAAGCTTCATACATTTACTTAAATTTTTGGGCTTTTGAGAACCCCCCACCCCCAAGGAATTTTCAATCCCTTCTGTGGGGGGAGTATGGATATTTTCTGGGACTGCACATTAGAGTAATTTATGCATTAGATTTGGCATTTGAAAAGCATGGCGATTGAAAAAAAGTCGTTCTGCAGTCAAAATTCACATGTGAGTCACTTGAACTTATTCATGGGCCGAGCCAAATTACTCATGTGGGACTTGATTGATTCAAACGTTGATCTTTTCATGTAGTGACTACTTAATTGAAGGGATTAGGTTAAGCGAGTGAAATGTTCGACGACTGAACTGGGCTTTACGTCAGTACTGATTATGGTAGATGGGCAAGTTATGATGGTCAAGATGATGGCAGCTGGGTTTCTTATATAGATTTACCAGTTGTTTTGTTACAAAGTCATTTCACTGAAATTGTTTCACTGCATATCAAAATCATTTGCAAAAATGTCTTTTCACATCAGTTTGGAAAATTTGCAAAAAACAATTGGTTGCTTCGGAAAGAACTGGCCCCAGTTGTTCGAAGGGGTGGATAGTGCAATGGTTTCCGTAACACTTATCTGCTGGTTAGTGATTCATCCAGTGGATTTATAACGCTATCCAACATTTGAACAACACGCCCCTGTTGATTTGTTACCCCTAGTGTATAACATTGAACTTAACAAGCTTTAGACTAAGAGGTCCATTCCTATGGTACCAAAGTGATATGAAGACTACTGTATAGACTGGTGGCCCTGGGCTGTTACAGGGTGCAAAGAAAGTCAGTTTTACAGCTTGCCATTCATACCAGCTGTAGCTAGCATCTACTACAAGCCCAAGATACATTTTGACTGGCCCAAAAATTTTTTTTTGATGAGCAGGATTGATTGCAGTTTTTTTGTAATTTGAAGTTCCCGAAAAACACCACTTACCCATCTGTCAAGTTTGGCACAGAATTCACTAGCCCAATAACAAAATTCACCAGCCTTGAGCTATAAGACATGATTTTCTTTGCATGCTGTGTTAGTGTTGCCATAATGAAAGTACTGCTTATGGGCTTTTTATGTTATTGAGCCATAATAATGAGACTTGTCAACTGTATCTAGTCTTTATTGCTATCAAAAATTTCATTGCCATTTAATTTGTTTAAAATTGGTACTTCTCAGGGCCATGAAAGTCAATTTAAGCCACATCCACAGAACGAGATTCTGGTACCTTTGGGAGGAGTTAAATCACAATCATCATTTTCACGGGAAAGTACCCCAGGGCTTTAGTCTCTGGTGGCAGTTAAATCCTTGCTATACACCAGTGTGCTTCTTATCCCATTATTTTATTATTTCTTAGGTGACAGGTGTTGTGGGACGTGCTGATGTATTGGCATGCTTGCTATTTCTACTTTCATTCCTTGCTTTTGTAAGGTACTGTAGACTGCTTTTAATTCATAGATTTACCATCTTCTCAAAACTTTGTACTTTTTCTTCCAAAAATGAGAGCGCATTTACTTCATCAAGACTCTCACTAAACAGCAGAGTAAAAAAAGCCACTCTTAATAGCCTCCTTAGATAACTTTACTGCAGTAGGAACATAGAACATAATTGAAAAATTGAAATATGAGAGATTTATATGTAATTATTTTCAAAAATATAAAGGGTGGATTCATTTTCAGTGTACTTGTTTAGCTCAGAGCTGTCATTAAGAGCTGCGGGCCAGGGATTTCCCCTGGCTACTATGAGTGTGGTCTCTGGCTACTTATTGGAAAATAGAAGAAAAACAGAACCAAAAGAAATCTCTAGCTCTTTGATTCCCCGCCTACTTGTTGTATTTACCCAGCAACTTGAAATCTTAGTGACAACCATGATTTAGCTGTAACAGTTTGTTAGGTTACCAGCAATGTTATATCTACAATGGAATCCCAATTCTTTTAACTACCTTGGGAAAAACAAATTAGTTCCAGTTATTCGTTGAGGTATAGGATCCCTTGACAGGTTTCTTGAGGGACTGGTTTGAGTTGTACACTGTAACTTCTTTATCTTTCCATTGTGATTGGCAGATCAACCAGAGAGAGGAGCCATTGCTGCAACATGTACACAATTCTTTGTGTGATGTTTGGTTCGATGGCAATGCTTGTAAAAGAGCATGGTATAACTGTATTTGGTGTCTGCGTCATCTATGATTGTCTTGTAATCCACAAAAAGTTAATATGGAGGTTAGAATCTAAGATACCATTCTCATTTAGTTAACTATGGGCTAGTCTGGTATAGAGCCGTTGTTATAGTCGTTATGCAATGCTCCTCCCAGAAGAGTTGCATGATGATACAAGCAACGGCTGTATAGCATACTAACTATTGGCTGTCTATTGCTAAGAAGGATTCTTTAAAGTTTTTGGCGTAATAAAAAATCATATTTTTAATTTTTCATACAGCCAAATCTCTGGGAAACAAAGCCAATAGTCCACATTCAAGGGTACCTGTATTATAGAGGTGGGGATTGTTTGAAGTTTGGTATCTTTGGGACCAAGGGGAGAACTGTCTCAAATAAAGAGGTGTGCGAAATGGGAGTTGAAAAAAGTCAGTACATGTAGAGGCAAACTGGAAAACCTTTTAAGAATATTTATAAAGCTTTTTTTCTGTTTCTGTACCTGCAGGTTTATGACCAGTAGAGGAGCCTTGGAAAGTGAAACAGTGAAACCTCTTTTGTTTAGGATGATAATTCTTTCAAGCACAGTGAGTATGGTTTATTTGCTTAAGCTTTGCTTTATTACATCTGTGACTCATGCATGGTTGCCTTTCACACAACATGTAGCAAACGGTGTATCTTAAGGTTACTACTACTACTACTACTACTACTACTACTACTACTACTACTACTACTGCTACTGCTACTGCTACTGCTACTGCTACTGCTACTGCTACTGCTACTGCTACTGCTACTGCTACTGCTACTGCTACTGCTACTGCTACTGCTGCTGCTACTGCTGCTACTACTACTACTACTACTACTACTACTACTACTACTACTACCACTACCACTACCACTACCACTACCACTACCACTACCACTACCACTACCACTACCACTACCACTACCACTACCACTACCACTACCACTACCACTACCACTACTACTACTACTAGATACGAAGTTTCTAACGCGTTATCACTTAGACTACCACACCTCCCAAATGAGTGAATCATGCACACGCTGTTACATTCATTACTGATATATGCTGTTTCATCAATCCTTCCTACAGGTCGTCGCCCTAATGATTTTCAGGGTATGGATGCTTGGAGGTCATCTGCCATACTTCACCAAACAAGACAACCCTGCATCGTTCTCAGACTCTCTAGCCACTCGTATAATGACCTACTGGTATCTAATTGCCTTCAACTCTTGGCTGCTTCTCACACCAAGTGTCTTGAGTTACGATTGGCAAATGGGTAGCATACCACTTGTGGAATCACTTTGGGACTCTCGTAACTTAGCAACGCTGACGTTTATTGTGATAGCTGTACTTTTGGTTTACTCTTCAGTGGTGTCCAACAAAACTGACGTGAGTATAGAAGACTGGCCCTCCTCCCCTGGGATCCCTCTCTTTGCAGTGCTCATTGTGAAAACTTCCCATAGTGAGTCTGTCTACTGCTTAAAAAAGGGAAAATTGACTGAATATAAAGTTCATTATTGTGAAATGCAGGAAAGATGTCAGGTACAAGGTAACGTCCCTTGCGACCCAGTAACTTCAAGACAACATGCGTGGCGCCAAAAACTACGGCCGGTTATCGTAATAACTTATACTTATTTTTTATTTGGTTTGTATTAACCCAAAAAGATGCCCTGTCAACCATAAAATCCCCATTCAAGGTGTCTACCTATTGTAGCGTAAATTGCTCATTTGTGGGTCGTGGGCAAATTTTAATGGGAGATTATCTAATCCGAGCGACTGTTATTTGCAGATCTGTGAAATTCTTGAATTCTAAGCTATATCAATGACCTATTTATCGCCGTTTCAGACTGCCTTCCCTGGTGGCCAGCACTTCTTCGTGTTTTTGCCAAGATCCGTTTATTTTTTCTTTATGACGCTCCATTTTACCTGAGATATTTGTTCGAGTTATGTAAGTGCCCGTATTATAGCGTGTAAAACGTTTATATCCTAGGGAACTGTCAGCTGCAATAAAGATGTTTCCATATTTTGACAATGTCTGCTAAATTAACCTTTCTACTCGTGATTGATGGAGTCTTGATTTCCTTCGCAGACTCAAACGTTGTGACCATCCATATGGAACCTCCTTTTGAGTACCTTCACATCGTGCTATTTTTATTCTTCAGCATTTTAAAAAAATAAAATTTGGAAATTTTGTCGAATACTGACTTAAAACAATTTTAGGAGTGTAAGGGTTAAGAGACATTTCTTCCCTTATTGTGAGAATTTTACTCACGTTAAATCCACTCTTTCTGACGGTTTCTTTTACAGCCTAAAGAACAGGAGATTCTCTTGCTGTCCCTGGCCTTGTTGGTCGTTCCTTTTCTTCCAGCATCAAACCTTTTCTTCAGAGTAGGATTTGTGGTTGCTGAAAGAATTTTGTATGTACCAAGGTAAAAATCGACTTAATTTTATGGCTTCTTTATATTATTAATTGACATAGACTTACATGAAAGAAAACACTGCTTTTTTTTTCTAACGGCATTTCTCAATTTTTGCCGACACTATTTGTTACAAAAGGAAAAAGCGAGTCCTCCCTTCCCTACTCCCCCAATATAATGTTGTTCTCCTGTTCAAACCAGTCACCATTGGTTAGGGATTGAGGTGGGGTTGTGGGGGGGGGGGGGGGGGGGGGGGGGTTGTTTTTGTGGTATTCTGACACAATTATTGTAAAAAGAAATGACCGCCACGTCCCCTCCCCCTTCCCCTACTATGTTTTGTTTTTTCTGTTGAAAAAAAAGAGGTTTGGGGTTTGGGGTGGGGGGGGTGGGGGGGGGGGGGGGGGGGGGGTGTGTAGGTTTTTTTTGTTACCCGATCCATGGTCCATCGACGACAGTCTAAGCATAGTCTAAGCATTTGTGTCGCTGATCTTGTCTTTTCAAACTTATTACTAATTCACAAGCCGTGACTTTCTGACATGTCTGGATAACTGCAGGACAAGTGCACCACTTGCAGTGACTACTTTTATTGATTTTCTGGAAACAATGCCCCTAACGTTTATAACAACAGGAGGTGCTGGTTACACGAACTTTAGCCATTGTCGTATAATCGCTATGTTTGAGAAAATAATCCTATAATCGAAGCATTGTTTTATCGCAATTTTAAACACCTTGAAGTTCGCCAACTCTCGTTCCGTATTTGATATGTTATGGAACACTCTTTCTTATTGATGTAATACTTAAATACGTGTTTGATTGAATGCTGCCATGGAGTCTTTCATTTATTTTTGTAGCATGGGGTTCTGCCTACTGATTGTTTGCGGGATTAATAGACTGGCCTCGTTTACAAGAAGTGACAGAACAATTTTTAACACGGATAAAACGAACAATGGTCAACGAACGAAAGCTTCGACATTTTCAGAAGCGTCATCAACGACAAAGCTACTGCAAAAGACCTTACTACTAGTATTTTTCATGCTGACTGGACTTTTTTGTTGGAAAGTTATTGTCCGTAACCGAGTGTGGAGAAACAGAGAGTCCTTATTTAGGTGAATATCAATGTTTTTTCTTGAATACTTCAGTTGGTGTAAATAGTGATTTTGTAATTGCTTTGACTTTGCATTAAAACTTCAACTAACCTTTATTTATAGATCCGGGGTTGAAACCCTTCCTCACAATGCCAAAGCTCACTATAACTACGCTAATTTTTTAAAGGACGTTGGAAGGAGCAAGGAAGCTATACACCACTACGAAACAGCCCTAAGGTGAGTCTTTTTTCATGAATGCCGTATCACTGGTGGTACTTTGAACTGAAAATCTTCGTAGGAGCGGTTTTTGCTTAAAATGCCGTTAGAACATGCTTTTGAAATTAGTACTAGATTTCGCTTAAGTCGACTTACAAGAGATCGATAGTCAGGGGACTCCACTAAAACAGACTTCAAGAAGTCTAAGGTAACAGTTCGTCCCGTCGTTTTGGAAGAAAAAAAAAAGAAAAATCTTGAGTTGGTACAGAGTGTACAGTAGGTAAATGCTAACTTGACGATATCGCTGCCTTATAAAGTCAAGTATTTCTAAAAGAACCGTGTTTTTCTTTTTGGTGTGTGGGGTTAATATACTACATGGTATGCTTTGTTTTCCCTATTCAGATCACTTGATGTTCTCAGGGCCTGTTTACATGAGATGAGCGAGCCCGGTTAGCCGGGCTAGCCCGCTTAACCGGGATGGCTCGGCTTTCCGTTGTGTTTATATGATTGGGGTAGTTTGGTGGTGACACCTATTCGCGCGTAAATACGCCATCTCAAAGTTGCTTCTCACAGAAATGATATTGTCTATTTCCATCTTTAGGTTGGCCCCTGATCATGTTAGCACCCATAACAATCTCGGTACACTCTTGGAAAACAATGAGGTATGACCAAGAAATTTTAAAATTCTTTTCTTGCTCAAAGACAAAACATTGAACCCCCGTCCAGATTCGAACCCAGAACCTCGTTGGGTCGGGCTCTCTATCCTCCAAGCTACAGAGAGACTCGTGGGGAGCCGAGCAAGGCCATTTATTGAATTTTTTTTAGAAACCTTCTTGCATACAGTTACGACCATTAGTGTTGAATCAGGTTCTCTCTGTAGGTACCGAGGCACAGATTACGTACAACAAAAGAACCAAAAGAACCAAACAATAAAGCCCCCAGGAGAACTCTACTGTTTCTTTCCTTTGTTTCTTTTATGATGACGGTACCTGCAGAAATACCTAACCGTTGCCACAATTTTGAGCCGATTTTTAAATATATTAAGTAGTAAAATCTCATTCGGAACTCCGCCCAGTACGGAGGAAGGCCCTCATCATTGCCCGCTGCTGGGGATGCGAGAAGCGATGAGAAGAGGTTGTATTCGCTGGCTATAACTTATAGATAGTTATCACAACTTACAGTTGTTTCGCCTATAACTGAAGAAAATAATGACTGAACAATGAACGACTATTCCGGTTATATGTCTTAATTCGCCTTCAGAGAGCCATGGAGCATTTCTATCAAGCAATAAGGCACGATCCTTACCATGCAAACTCCTACTTCAATCTTGGAACACGTTTAGCGTGAGTACCTCATAATGTAACTTCAGATAGATCGTAGGGAAGCACTCTTTCCTTTTTTTGAAAAGGCGTGTTTAGTATAGTTAGCATCGCCTCTTAACCAGCTCCAGGTTAACGTGTAATAAGCGACGTGGCCTCCATCCAAACCTGCGGCGCGCACCGCCATTTTTGACGAAGAAACCCTGCCATTAATATAGGAATAACAGTACTGTTATTTTGTAGAGGCGTCTCTAATAACTTATACACAGCGAAAAATGACTTCACAGTCAATACCCTTTTGTCTAAGTTGGGATTAGAACTCCAAATTCACCGCCAATTTTTTGAAGCTAAGATTTGGCAAATGTCTGTTTGACTGAAAACATTGTTCTAATCGTTACAGTTGTGTAAAAATAGTATCCTGTTTTTTTTTTCTTCTCAGGGCTTTGAAGCGTTTAGCTGAAGCTGAAACAATGTTGAAAAAGGCACTCGGGTGAGTATACACTGAACTGCAGATTCTTCCGCTCTCATGTTGCTTAAATTGTGGCACTTTACGCCTCCACTCTTTTTATGGTAGTTTTTAGTTATTTATTTTCAAAGATATATCCAGCCGTTTTTTTAAAAATTACCTATCGAAAATTGCAGCCATTTGACTGAAAAGAGGCCAGAAAGGCAAGTTTCTTGCAACCGATAAACCCGAAAATCACACTACGAAACGAAAAGAAGAGGAAAAATAGAGAGAGATAGGAGAAATAAATAAAGAATTGGCTACTTTTGAACGAAAAACACTGGTTGACGGAAGAGGTCTATTTTGGCGGTAACGTGTTCAAAAATCCCGCTACACAACTTTATTTATTTGTTTGTTTCATCTGTCGTGCAGTGTATTCTTCTCTTGTGTTATCCCAGTCAAATTAAAAAAAAAGACAAAACAGAGAAACAGCCAATTATACTTAAATACTTAATCCTAAATCTTAAATCTGCAAACCAACTAGGATACAAAAATTTCCTCTATGCGATGTCTTTGTTGCTTTACTCTTAAAAAGTAACTCGATGGAACCTTGTCTTCGCCATGATTTACTCATATCAGTGTTCTTCTCATCAGATTGAATCCAAGTTATCTGGATGCGGTAATGAATATCGCTGGTGTTCTTAGCGATCAAGGGAAACTGGTTGAAGCTGAGGAGTTTTACAAAAAAGCGTTGAGTTTAGAACCACAAAACGCTGATGCGCACAACAATTATGGCGTTTTCCTGGGTAAAATGGGTCAGACAACAAAAGCCTTGGAGAAATACAAAACTGCATTAAAACTGAACCCAAGTCACTCAGTAGCTTTGGTGAACATGGCTCGACAATTGCGTGCCTCCGGGAACATTCATGATGCGGAAAAAACTTATAAAAGGTTTGTGTATATATTACCACAAAATCCTGATCTAAGTCACTTAGTGGCTTTGGTGAATTGTTCACGATTTAGATGCCAGAAACAAAACAAATGCTGATCTAATTTTCTCGCCAAGCGGGTGATCCATGCATGCTATTCTGTTTCCCAGCGAGGCCTGGTTTTTTTGCGAGACTTAATAAACCAATCATCAGTGCCCTCTATTTACGAATTTACAGAGCAAGGAAATTCAGTTCAAGTGAGTCAGGGCTGTATTTGACACAGGCAGTCTATTTCATTCCCCTTTATCTACGAGTTTGCCTCCAATGTAGAATCACATCTTCCTGTAAACTCGTAGCTAGGGGACCGGGGTTCGACTAGCCTTTGACGAACTGTATTTCCGCAAAGTATGTTTTATCCTACAATTTTTCGCTGAAATGATCCTGACAACTTTGTTAGCTACAAGGGATATTCAAAAATGAGGCCGTGAGCCGTAAAGCTCACGCCCATATTCCCGTACCCTCAATAGCCCGCACAGGACAGCTGGCTTCCGACTGAGGCTTTCCAAGAAATAATGGCCAAGACACTTTAGTGACACTTTCGTTTTCTATTATTTAAGACTACAATGGGTAATTTATTTGTTTATTTTCACCTTAGAGCTTTATCAATAAAAAGAGAGCCAGGTACTTTACAGCTTCTTGGTGTTTTATATTACCACAATAATCAATTGAAGGAAGCCGAGGCGACCTGGAAAGAAGCGCTGCAACTGGCGCCATCAAATGTCGAGACTTTGTCAAACTACGTGAGTGCTTTTTGTTTTTCTTTTTTCCTCTTCGCGCAGCAAAATTTTTGAAAGGGATTATTTCTTAAGGGAAAACAATTCTGCGTTCTTTGGGAGTGAAACAAAAGAAATGATTAACCTCCGTAAAAAGATTGAAAAACTGACTTTTTAACGGCAAGCCCTTTGTTAGAGCGAATCCGATTCGCCTACTTGTCACCTGAAAAGTTTGTGATTGCCGATAAAACAGAGTAGGCGTAGATTATTTGTCGCCTGGATTTTACGTGTCCAACCTTAGTCTAAATAAAAATGATGATTGTGGCTAATAAAAATGGCCGAAGCTAGCATGCAGAGCCACTGGAAACAGGTCTAATCTTCCTAAGTCTTATGAATAAGTGTGTAATGTGTGTTAACTAGTATAGTAGGGACCGGTCAGGCCACTTTTCTTGCGCATTTATTTATGAGAAGAAGAGGTCATCGGCGTTAATGTATTCCTGCGCAAATAAATGAGAAATGGGCCTAACCAGTCCCTATCATGCTATTGTGTTTCACAATGGTGTGTTGTCACCCATTATCCATCCGGCTTGAATCCCCCTGCCTTCCGTTTGGTGTTTTCGTCATTTGTGGCTTCGTTTCTGCCAACGTTTGATTTCTGTTATTTCTATTTCCAGGCCATTCTTCTCAGTCGAACAAAACGGCTCAGCGAGGCCGTGAATATTCTGAAGGGACTGGTGCAAGATGATCCCCAGAACCTTGCACATTATAAAACACTGGCCGGAATGTATGCTCAAAAGGGACAAGTAAAAGATGTAAGGTGTTTAGCCTTCTAAAGGACTGTTTTGTTTTCCATTTTTATTTGTTATTTTTTTTCGCGTTTTCTGATTTCCGTTAATCTGTTATTCCCCGCTTGGGATTGTTTTTGAAGAGTAGAAGGTCTGGAGTGTGACAAGTCTTCGTCTATAAAGGTGATGTTACACAAGACGATTCGCAACGACTATTTTTAGCGCAACACAACGTTGCAACATTGTTTCGAATAGTTATAACGTTGTTCCAATCTTGCGACGCTGTGTTGCATTAAAAATCGTCGCTGCGAATCGTCCCATGTAACATCACCTTAATTATTTAGTTTCTTTATTGTTTTTGTTGCAGTCACTACAAGTTATTAACAACGCCCTTGAACTTCATGCTGGTGACGCAGACCTTTATTTTCATCAAGGCAATTTTTATAAAGATTTGAAGAATATGCAAGAGGCCCAAAAGGTTTGGGTTTTTTTAATTGTCCTTTTGATCCACACCATTTATCCCCTTTCTTTTCCCGCCCCTTTATTTCTCTTCTTTGTCAATAATATGGCAGCCACATCTTTTTTGGGCTCCTTATCTTCCTCGCCTCTTCCATTCTTCCTTATCCAGATTGTCCTGCTCCTTCTCTCCTCCAGTATTTTATTTTCCCATTCCTCCGCCACTTCCATACTTGTTTATAACAAAAAAAGTAAGTAATGACCATTTTTGTCGCCACACAGAGCTTCACGTTGGCTCTTCAATTGGACCCAGAACACTTCAGTGCTCATTTAAACCTTGGAGTTATCTTTCATCTTGAGGTAGGTTGCGACTAGAGATTATAGAGATGATGACATGATATATTTAATCTGTTTAGACTTGCCCAGAATTCCTTCATCTTTGCCAAATCATTTGGCGACACTTGCTCAGGCGAAGAGACAATCATTGTTAAGCAGTCATATTGTTAATTAAATCTTGTCATGTTAGATCTATAATTAGAGAGCTTTAGATCCTGAGACGAGGACGACTACGAGTACGAGATTTTCTCAGTACTAACTAATACTCTTGCGTGAGCCAACGTGATTTTGGCGGGAAAACGTGATAGCCGTCGTCATTCTACTACGAGTTTTAGCGAGAATGTGGTAGTGCCGGGAACATGTTATCAAATTTTAGAAGTTTTAGCATTTTGCTATCTGGAGAGGGCTTAACTTCCTTCAGTATAAATAGTCGTACTAACTGTTCTGGAGAAAATAAGTAAAATGAATCTTTCCAGGGTGTTGTTTTTTTTTGAGTACACGCGCAAAAGTTTTAAGTTAAATCTCATACTCGTTATCGTCGTCAAATCTAAAGCTTTCTAATACCGGAACAGTCAACTCTCTCGACGAAGAACACTTTGGGACCAGCACTAAGTGTCCGTCTAAGAGAGGTGTCCGTCTTATAGAGAGTCAAATAAAGGGAGTAAAGAAAGGCAGGGACCAACTCTACTTGTCCGTTTTACCGAGATGTCGGTCTCATTAAGATGTTCGTTAATAGAGAGTCGATTGTATTACTCAATGACAAATGTTAGTAAATACCAGAGAGGAAACTTTAATTTTGCGCTTTACTTTTTACAGGGCAATTATGCGAAAGCACGCTTTCATTATGAAACTGCTGCTAAGTTGAATCCAAACGACAACACTTTGAAACAAAATCTGGCAAAGCTACAGCGCCTTGAGAAAAGAAGTCATGAGTAATTGAAACAAAACAAGAATATATTCACCGTGAAGGCGACCCACCAAAGAGGAAATGTCAAGGAAAGTAGCTTGTGTTAAAAGGTTACTATATGAAGAGAATATTTGCCCAAGGCATAGGTTTGTTAAAATTATGAGCGAGTTCTTTTTCTTAAATTCAAGTGAAACATCTAAGAAGGACCGCTTTAAACAGATGTTACGTAGATTCTCTAAGGATATTAATGAATTTTCATTTAAGGCCCCTATGATAGCGAAGAAAAGTGACGATTTTATAGATTGTCAGTACTCATCTAAATTTTAATTATTTACTGATTGTAATTGTACATATTTTATTTTATTATTTCAATTTTTTTCAGTAAATAATAAGATAGTAGGTCCACATCACCCTATGGCTGCCTAAATTAACCTTCTCTAACAAATAAAAATGTACGTGTAAGTCCCACTTCAATTTGCGTGAAAAATCCTTACCTTAAGCGTCACTGACTCGGTTGGTTTTAATAAAAGCATCGATCGATTGAATTATGCGTGGGATTTTAGCCAATCAGAAACGGAGAAATATTTTGAATGAATAATAACTGAACTCCCTGTGGCAAATGCGCGATTGGGTTTGTAAGATTTACTCTTCAGGTAACACAAGTATTAAGCATCGTGTGGTATAGACCGTTTAAACGAAACCTCGTCAGCAGTACTTTCTCGTGGTATATTCGGTACAGATCTTGATTTCACCAAAGCTACACTAAAACGGGCGACAAAAAACGTGCAACTTGTTTTGCAAAATTGCTGCAAAAAGGATTGAAAAGCGATGTTGCGCGTTTTACCATCCACCTTCGAACCTGTCCTACAACAAATAAGGTTTCCAGTGTGGTAAAACGTGCAACATCGCCATTCAAGTCCTTTTGCAGCAAAGTCGCAAAACAAGTTGCTCGTTTCACCCTACCTTAAGATGTTAAAGGGTTCTTCTAGCAAAGTTACAACAACGATAAGCAGACTTTGTAAATAAATAAATTTTATTTTAATGAAAAGTAGATAGGCGTTTTAGTCGAATCGAGCTTGTGCCCGTGCAAGGAATAAAGTTATCGAGAGTTGGAATGAAAAGTTGAGTCTTTTTTGCTTTATCGAATGTTTAGTTAGATTGTTGGTGGCAGGGTACCCACTCTCCCTTCTCCCACACCCAACCCCCTGCCGGTTTAAACGCACCAAACCACCAAGGAAGAAGGTCACCTTTCGTTGACCATTTTCTTAGGGTTCTTAAGAATGTCTAATATTTGTTCTAATATCTCGTGAAAGGAAAGTGTTTAGTGTTCCTAAGCTGTCGTAATAATTACTTACCCTTAAAAAATTCTATTGTTTTCTCTCTGAATTGTATCGATGATTTCAGCCTGAGAAGGCCGGTATACATATTTAGTGCAGTAATCGAAGTTTGTGAGGAAAACGGCGGCGGTCCTTTTTGGTAGCAGGGAAATTATCAAGGGTAATCCTAAACGAGCTAAAACGCGCAATATTGCGGTGGGGTGACTGCACTGCAATATTTTAAAAAATGCAGTTTAATATTCACTGAATATCGTAGCCTCCTTGCAGCAATATTGTAGTTAGCTAGTTCACATAACTTTAATTGATAATGTCAATACAGTAATTTTTGTAAACTTTTCAATGCCATTGCAGTACATTAATTGTAGATCAACACTTCAAGAAAGGTTTCTGATATAAATGAATAGCCAAAACTGATATAAATGAATAGGCCACAATAGAAGTGCTGTCGTAAGGAGTGCATTAAAAAACGGAAACATTTTAAAATTTTATTTCTACTAGATTTCAATTACTGAACTCCTTACAATGGTGTCAGCTTTCTTAAATTAAATTAAATTAAAACTTTAATAAATACTCCCAAAAAAAGGTTTTTCAGTACCTATTTACAAATATAAATGCAAGCTATATCTAACAAGCTAATAATTGTTAAATGCTAACTGTCATTCGATCATTCATTCATTACAAGTTTCAGGGCTTTCGTAAAGGCCTTTACAGTTTCTTACTTACAGGAAGTGACAATTTTATTACTGTCTGTTAGTAGTAATTACAACTAACTGATTATAATATTCATTCTGCTTTTCTTTAAAGACTTTTTTCGCCGGTTTTTTCTTTTCGTTTCCATTTCAACCTTTTCGTCTTTGAGTCATTCCCTTCAAGATTTCAGTGGCTTTTTGTTCCACTCAATTCGCCTGAATCTTTGCGGCTCTGAAGAACACGAA
>CALNXI010000017.1:1041620-1046620 GCA_942486025.1 Porites evermanni
GAGGCCTAAGGGCCACATCGCAATTAAATTGTATGAAGAGGTAGTCAAGCGCCCCCTACAACTACGACAAAAAATAGTTCTTACAAATGCTGCGCTGCTGCGCTTTGTAATAATCGTTCCGATAATAGGAGAGACTTGACGTTTCATGTATTTCCCAAGGATCCTTGCCGAAGGTTAGTTTCTCCACTGTCCACTTTCCAACGCATGTTATGACTATGACTCCAGGAATATCCTTTGGGGTTAAATTTTGATCTCTTAATCACAAATTGTTCTGACTTGTTTTCGCCGCCCTATTTACTTTTTTTTAAGTTTGCGAGAAATGTGGTGGCCCTCAGGCCTCGCTTTCATGCTTAAGTCGTAAGGTTGCTGCTAGTGAAACGCGAGAATCTGTCGCACTGTCGAAAGTCATAGTCTACGCCAATTGAGATGAAGACTCATAACCAGTAGACGGCTGCTTTCGGTGTTGTTTCGACGCCGATCGGTGAAGCGGAAGTGTCATCTCCAGTGCGCAAAGCCTGGATGAAGATATGTATGGAGGATGAACTCACCCTAAGTAGCAGATACCCCCTCTCAACGACGCTGAAATGGACCAATGAAAAGGCAGAAGCCAATACACATGGTTCCAACGCCACCGCAGGAGTTGCCAGAACGTTACTTAGTACATCAGCGAGCCACCTTAGGCATTCCCAACTCCATATATGTGCTTGAGGTTTACTTCCGAAGCCTTGCCTGAGAGCTGGTATAGTCACAAGGCAGTAGAGGTTGAAATCAGGGTTTTTTTCTTACCCTGGACTGACTGCTGACAGCTACTCTCCTTTCTCTCCTTCTCCTGTCAGTTTATAACCGGTTTTGCCACGTGAATGCCTGGAACTGAACTTGGTGGCTGACAGGAATTTAATTTTTGACGCACGTCATCTGGTGTCTGGGCATTTATATAAAGTGAGAGCTCATCCTTTGAAAGGCCACCATGACAAATCAAGCAATATTTCATTAATCTGCCGGCATGCAATAGGTATAACCCTACTTTATCTACTAACAATATTTTTCATTATTTTTCAGTCGTGGCATCACTACCTGGATGTGCACAGACATTGATGGCGGCGATTCGTTTCGTGAGGAAATTTTGGCAAATGTCCGAGATGCAAAAGTGTTCTTGATCTTTGTCAACGAAAAGTGGGCCAAATCACAGGAATGCGCTTTTGAGTTTAACTATGCGATGGTAAGACACTTGGTAAATATTACATATGCATGGGAAAAAAGCAAAACTTTTGTACTGAGTAGAGGGATCTATAATCAGACGCTGCCCACAAAAATGAGGTTCTACTTTATTTAAAGCTTTCGCCTTCGTTTCTACAAGAACTAAGGCTCCTCTGTCGCTGCTTTCGATTTCTCAAAACGTTACCGGCCGTCCACACTAAGCAATGGAAAACGCATACATGGCGAACGTTTTCGTTGTAAGGCTATTTTCAGACTAATGCATTTTCCAGCAGTGCACTTTTAAAAATCTAATTCATATAGAGTATCGACCCAGTAGCTATTACGCCGTCAGAGTTTTCGAAAACGTTCCGTTTTTGACGATAGACCCCCTGTTATCAAAGACTCTAACTTGGAGATCGTTTTTCCCAGCCTCTGTTCTTGACCGTTTATGTGTGGACCATGGCGTTTGGCGTGCAGCTGAAACGAGTAAAAATGTATTCCATTTTTCTAACGAAAACGATTTAGCTAACTTTAGCCAACGATGCAATCGACTGTAAAGTAATCTGTTGCTTAGGAAATCGCTTTTGCTTATAACTTAATAACACCGTCGTTGTCGTATTTAATAAAAGCTTCCATTACAAAATTGTATGACCTGTTTAAAATTGTAAAGAAATTTCCAAATTTAGCTTACTCGTTACTGGTTACAAACTTAGTAAAAAGGTGTTTTTAAAAAGCAAGACTTTGTCGCCATAATTTCTAATCTATTTCATTTACTATCACAGCGCAAAAATCTGGTCAAGAATACTCCAAAGATCATGCCATTCGTCATTGAAATGTTTGACATGGAAAAGTATCCTCATGTGGATGCTTTACTTGCAAATTGTCAGGGAGTGTTCTTGAACTCGGTAAGGCCACGCCTTCTTGGGGGCGTTCAAGGTTATTTATTTATTTATTTATCTATTTTTTTATTTAATTAGTTACGGCCAATTGCCTTCTTTTTCACATTTTATCTCCTTTCTTATTTTGTCATAAGTTTTATTGACTTCTTACATTACGTTACAACACATCACATCACATCGCATCGCATCGCATCGCATCGCATCATTGCATTACATCTGCCACGTACGCAGACGTCTCTCTTTTGATGAAAATGAGCGCGCAAAGGAAGGCGGGCTCGCCTCTACCATGCGAGAAACGAGGCGCCTGAGGAGGAGGCTGGCATTACATTACATTTCATCTCACTAGAAGGGTCACATGCTTTATCTTGGAAACGAACCTGTGACATGCAGCAATTCTACCCGGGATATTCAGCGTTACTGTGTTAACTTTAACTAGTGTCTCGCTGTATTCAAGGCTAAGGGATATGATTGCTGGGGGGTGAGTTTCTATGCTTTCCGTAGAGTTAGAGAGATACTACGGCAAACTAGCAGGGACTGGATCTGCGGACTACCTACTTCAATATGGACCTTACAAGTAATCAATACTTTTTTACAATATTCCCCTCGCGCAGGAACTTTCTCGCCTCAATTAACTTTTTCCGAAACTTTCCTGCAGTGTTCCTCTGAGATTGATGCATTCAAGCAAATTATGGACAAACTACAAGGCGTTGTGCCCATGAAGGCCGCCACCGCTGCTGCAGCACGGAAGCCTGTTCAGGCTAAACTATCGGACGAAGAGTCTAAGGAAGTTTCCATTGTTAGAAAATCACTCACTACTAAGGGGGCCCAAACATTGCCATCAGGTGCAGTATCATTTGATCTTACAGGAGTCAGTCGGCTCATAAAAGAGTAATATTCTTATTCAGTAGTGTGTTGCCTCAGTCGAAAATTGTAAATGGTCACAGAAAAAGTCTCTGAAAAAAAATAAGCACAGTAATTAAACAAAAATGCCTACGAGCGTCGCGTCTCCCCATGGGAACTTACCAAGATTACCAAAAGCGTACGTCTGTCGTTACCATATTGCTGGTTTGTAGGTTACGTCACGGCGGTAGAGCCTGTTCACAGGCTAAGGACAAAAGCATTTTCTCTCCTCTCGGAACTAAAACCCATTTTCATGAAAATAAGTTTATTACAATGACCACCAACATGTCAGCTTTGTCACGTGATTGCCAATAGGTTGTGCTAGCATAATTTTTGGCGTAGTTTGTCATTACATATTTTGAAGAAAAAGCACGGCTAGGTACAATTTGCACTTTTATTTAATTGGCTACTTTTGCAACATAAAATTTCATTTATTGACCATGCAAGTAAATTTTTTTTGGCTCGAAATCAGTGTTGCAAGCAAATCTAAGTAATAAAATCATTCTTTTTTGTCTGCTTATTGTCACATTCATGGGACCTGGGTCCTAAAGGAAGTGACCCAGGAATCTTTTCACAGGACTCGACAGATGCGCATAACTAGCTCGGTTACCCAAGATAGCACCTGAGTGCTGGTTGTTAAGTATTGAGTTTTTACAGTTGTCAGACAATGAATTACGCACTCTAAAAGTTTCAAGATGTAACTAGGGAAAATGTGTTTGCCATTTACTCGTTTGTTACATAGTTATTAAGGTATTTTTACCAAATTTAAAGCAAAAAGTAGAAGCAAGTTATTTCTGCATTTTTTGCTAAAATGAGCATAATTTACAAAAAGGAACATAATTAGTAGCATAATTTTAGAAAAACACGAGCACTACTGGTGGTATGATTATGCTACTCTCACGAGCACATCTTTCAAAGTCTAGTCGACACTGCCCAACCACTTTCTGAAAAGGTTCGTAATGTGGCCTCTGGGAGGGACATTGGTCACTGCACAAGTCAGGGTCGGCCTGGCGGGGTAGTGGTATACCAGTATACCCGAAAAAAATTCGCCAAAATACCCAAAAATACCTAGTCTCCTTCGCAGCCGTTATTAGGGTCGTCACTCGTCACGCAACGCTCCTCAATGGGGAGGAGCGTTGCGTGACGAGTGACGACCCTAATAACGGCTGCGAGGGAGACTAAAAAATACCCAAAATTCATCCAAATATATCCAAAATTATACCCAGGTATACTTTATACCTAAAATTCAAAGAAAGTGATATACCGAATACCCATATTTAAGCTGCAATATACCGTATACCCGATTTAAAAAGCCCCTGTATACCGTTGGCCGACCCTGAGAAGTGATATGGCTGTGCACACACGTAAAATATTGCAGAGTAAGATTAGACGATTCTATGCGAGCTTGGGTGTATCTCTCGCTTAAAAAATGTCTGAGATAATATTGAAATTTTATACTGCTGAGAAATTTAGAGATACGGTCCTGATTAGTCTCCTTGTAAGGCTATAAAAATAACATGAGAGAAATTAAAATGATTTGCCATTCTGTGATTTCCTTAGCACCTGGGGCCCTATGACATTTTGATAATTTTTTTGATAGGAAATTGGCAGGGTTACTTCATCGACGGAAGGGCACTTAGAGGAAAAGCCTCAGGAAGCAAATGGCTTATTAATGTCAACATGAACTTTCCAAATAGCAACCAGTTCACAGCAAAAGGACAGGACGAAATTGGTTCCTTTACGTTTGCAAATGGGAAAATCTCAGGTAAATGTCACACAAAGTATAGATAAAGTTTTGACGATGAGCAGCGATCGGTTTATACGCCGGTTAAATGATACGCGATGTCCCAAAGCTCGTGTACCTGATTTCAACCACACTAACTTTGCTAATTAACCAGGGTTATTTCCCTTAAAGTTTAAGAGTTTATTTCCTGGTGTATACTCTACATTGAACTGTCATTGTTAAGAATTTCGTTAGCCGGCCGGTTGTTTGGCCTGCCTTGT
>CALNXI010000017.1:1051620-1053622 GCA_942486025.1 Porites evermanni
TCTGGGAAAGAGATTGTACACCGATTGGAGTCAGTGACGCCAACTAGTTGTCGACAGCCACAAACTATTGCTGGTAACTTCTGAACAACAAACCGCAAACTCTGGATATCGTCTTCAATCGGCCTCTCTCAATATGATAAACTTAAAGCAATGGACACACATACACCAACCCACGGCTTCGTGAAACCCACGGCCTGGCTAGTACCTCACGCATGCGCACAGCCATATCACCCGGGCAGTGACATCCATGGACAGCGGTTTCGCCCTTATTTGGGCTCATAAGCATGGCATAGCCGTCGGAACTCAGTACGGACAAAGTCATGCTGATGAGCCCCAATAAGGACGAAACAGCTGGCCATGGCTGCCACTGCCCGGGTGATTTGGCTGTGCGCATGCGTGAGGTACTGGCCAGGCCGTCGGTTGGTGAATGTGTGCCCCTTACTTTAAGTTTGTCTCTCTCAATATGGCGCTTGAAAAGTGGTCACGAGTGCAGTTTCAAAAAGCCTTTTACAAGGAACGAAGACACAAAGTCCTGCGGCTAAGTTTGCCTTTTTTAAAAATTCCAGCACCGACAATTCTAAAAAGAGTACCCCGGTCCCAAAGGGTTTTTCTTGAAATTTTTCTCCGCGTGAAAGCGAGCAAGCCGCGAAGCGGCGAAAATGAGTCGCGTCTAGAGAAGATCTCATTATTCTCTATTGACCAGGCGAACTGAGTGAATGGGGAAGACCTTGGATAACAATGACCTCAACCAGGTTGTGGCGTTCAGCGGTTTTAGTGAAAACAAAGCTTTGGGTGCCGGGTGCTCAGTCTCGCGGGTTCATAAAACCTGGTCTCGGTCATTGTTAGGGATGGACCATTAGAAAAGTGATGGGGGGCGGGGATGGGGCAAAAGTCAAAAGTTTCCCCGGAAAATTATCAACAAAAAAATATATTCCTGCGAGTTTTGGCCAAAAAAAATATGCCCAAGGAGGATTTGTGCAGGTAAGCCTGATTATTATAGGTCAACTATAAAGTGAGTGACAACTTTGGAAAAAAAACAACGTGATATTTTTAATGTCAACATGTCATAACTTAGAGAATAGCTGGGTTATTCACTGTCTTATTTATAAGCAATGCCTGTCACAATCTCTTGCAGCAACCAAATCCTTCTATTCTCTCCTTCATTGCTACTTTTGTTCAAGCCGAAAACTGTACAGAATATTGTTCTGTATTATTTATCTACTTTCCTAAGGTTATCAGCTGCAATAATCGGTTTCAACCTGTCAACAAAATACTTGGCTATAATGCTTTGATGCTCTTAGCAGTGGACAAATAAATTATAACTCCATTTCTAGCATAAAATCTTCAGCAAGAATCAACGACAGCAATTGTTAGGCAATTTCCTTTATTATGTATGATGCGCTAAACTTCTCACGGGATTCATGCTATGTTGAAATCCATGTTGATGCATGCAAGAGTGTCATGTCTGCGATACAACTTTAAGCTTTCAACATGATGTAGGAACATGTTCAGTCGGCTAATGAAGCAAAAGGAAACGCTAGCCTATAGCTACAAGCGTACATACACTGGCTTGTTAGTCTAATTTTTGCAATACACACAGACCAACTTGTAAGGCCATAAAAACAGCAGCCGATTTGTTTATAAGAATTAGGGACTATAAAGGCGGTCTGTAACGTACGCCAGTGAGTGTTTTATTTTAAAGATCGAGAAAAAAGCCAGAAAACACTTGTAAAGGCTGAACAACTTTAATATGAACACTAGCTGAATTCACCAACAAAATTTAGAGTATCACCGTTTTTTTACAAAATATATTTTTGTAAAAAAGCTGTCCTTTTACAAATACATATCAGTGTACAAAAACTGCTTTCTTACGGAACCGTTTTTTACACAACATATATCTGTCTGATTTTAGAAAAAGGTACCTATCTCAGAATCCCAACCATTGGCTAGTGTAGCTTTCTAACTCACTGTCGTACCGGAACGGTCAAGCAGCAAACAGTAG
>CALNXI010000018.1:10218-27454 GCA_942486025.1 Porites evermanni
TCGCATCACGGCAGTAAAATGATATCAAGGTAGAAAATGTTTCATCACGGCAGTAAAATGATATCAAGGTAGAAAATGTTGCATCACGGCAGTAAAATGATATCAAGGTAGAAAATGTCGCATCACGGCAGTAAAATAATATCAAGGTAGAAAAGATCGCATCACGGCAGTAAAATGATATCAAGGTAGAAATGTTACATCACGGCAGTAAAATGATGTCAAGGTAGAGAATGGCACATCACGACGGGAAAAATATATCAAGGTAGAAAATGTCGCATCACGGCAGTAAAATGATAGCAAGGTAGAAAATGTCGCATCACGCCAGTAAAATGATATCAAGGTAGAAAATGTTTCATCACTGTAGTAAAATGATATCAAGGTAGAAAATGTTATGTCACGGTAGTAAAACGATATCAAGGTAGAAAATGTTACATCACGGTAGTAAAATGATATCAAGGTAGAAATGTTACATCACGGTAGTAAAACGCTATCAAGGTAGAAAATGTTACATCACGGTAGTAAAACGCCATCAAGGTAGAAAATGTCGCATCACGGTAGTAAAACGCTATCAAGGTAGAAAATGTTACATCACAGTAGTAAAATGATATCAAGGTAGAAAATGTTTCATCACTGTAGTAAAATGATATAAAGGTAGAAAATGTTATGTCACGGTAGTAAAACGATATCAAGGTAGAAAATGTTGCATCACGGTAGTAAAATGGTATCAAGGTAGAAAATGTCGCATCACGGCAGTAAATGATATCAAGGTAGAAAATGTTTCATCACGGTAGTAAAATGATATGAAGGTGAAAAATAACAATGGTTGGTTGATTCTATCACAGGAACATTTTATTGGATATGTCACAACCACATTAAACAATACGTTTACAAATAATTTTGAAACAAACGGCACGCCATACGTCTGCACGCAGGCAACGCACAGATTCTAAAAATAGTCTTCGTCTGGTAAGACCCCCGCATAACACAAACTTTGCTCCTCACTCAAAGGCTTTGTATGCGCGCTTACCGAGTGTTGAGTTAAAACATTGTTTTTTTTGCGTATTTTTATCGGGATATGGTAAACAGCAAGCGTCGCAGCTGGGAAGAATGTGAGAGGGACTCAAGGATTCCTGAAAAAGTGCTCTGAGTCACTAAATAAACGCGAGAAATCCGGAAAGAAAGCGAGAAAGTGTTTTGTGACAGTGTTAAGGCAGAAGGCAGCCGGGAAATGTTTTGAAAGAGGTAGATACATGACAGTCTTAAATTTATTCCATTTTCACGAATTCTCCGATTTAACACCTCACCGGCGTGACGCACTGAGTCATTTTTCAGGATATCCAGAAAAATTATCATCGAAACCTCCCTGAAACATTTGATGTTTGTTCGCAAACGCCACGCAATTCTAAAATAGGTTTGGTCTTGTAGTGGACAAATTCCCCGAGCTTGAGCATATTCGAATCTCGAATGGCGGGGACGGTTTTCAGACTACTGTAGCCCAGAACGGCCCAGCAGTCTAAAATGTAAACTATACGTAGGTCTCTCTGTTTTTCACGCGGAAAATCTAAACTTATCGAATATCTGGCACGACTACGACTCTTTCTACTTTGGCACAGAGATCGAAATTTCTAAACAATTATCAAATTTCCTTTAAAAGATTTGATGAGAATTCTTTGAAAACATTTACCGGCTGGGCTACAAATATTAAAGGTATCTCTCATTTTCCACTCTGCTTCAATCCTTTGCACTTGAGCAATGTTTGGATTTGTTCTGCATTATATTTTCCTAGACGTTTCTCGAATTTCGAAACTGGAACGCTCCTAAAAACGCTAAAACGGTGAGCAGAACTGATCGCAAACTTTGCGTTTCCATACAGCGTTCTTGCGACCTCATACAGAAATGGCCAATGTTTGTCTGAGTCTCGGTGGGGGGCACGTTTTTGTGACGTCATCTGTGCGGAGTGCTATTTGAGAAAATTATCTGGAACTCAAGGGACAGTGACAGCAATAGCAAGGTGAACAGCCCCAAAGTGGTATCTTATACTGATTCATCATCACCCAGGTTAACATATTACCTTTTAGTATTACAGCCACTCATTATCAAGCTGAAAAAGCGAGACATCTATATCTTCCAGGCATACAACCACTTCAAAGATTTGAAGTGCACGATTCTGTTGTCGTTCCAGTTGAAACGGTCGCTTGATAAACCACGTTTGTTTGCCGGTAATTTCCTTCAAGCGCGCATTCTGGTTTTCTTCGGCAGTGGCACTCCTGCAATTGCATTGTGTGGGTGCTGGTGTAGCGGTATTTAGTGACAGGATCTTTTTATTGTGAGATGAGATGATGGCTTTCATGTTTGGCATACATGAGTAGAAAGTATAAATTCTGCTATTTTCCAAAGATATGCTCGAACACCAACAGTTAAAAAACATGGCATTCACTTGTAAGTCTGTTGAGAACAAGCTGAACGAGCAAACGGTCGTGTTTATCGTTGTCGTGAATCAAAATAAATACAAGAAGGAATCTAGCCGAATTCTATAACTTTTCCTTCGCCAGAAGTTTAGTTTCAACAGGAAACTCATGGCCATGCTGTTGTAATCGTTTAATACAGCCGCCGCGAGCTCGATAGCCGCTTCATTATTTGTCCACATACTTTAAGCGCAAAAAAACATCTAGGAGCCAGCAGCCTCTAAAGTAACTCAACAGAAAGGTTCTGTGAACTATAAGGAAGATTTCATGTAAGATTCCATCACTCAGTGTGCAGTAGCCATTGTTCAGTAATTCTCTGCCAGTACAACGGCCGCTAATAAGAGGACACTGTAAATCCACGTAAAAAAATTCCAATGGCAAACAATTTCAAAAATAACGCAAAAAAAAATTCTTCTGTAATCACCATACGATTCTTAATACAAAACTTCGCTTATCAAACGATGTCCGAGACTTAAACATATAAAAACAGCCTTCAAAATCTCCGACAAAACATGAAAAACTCGGGCCGACGTTTTCAGGACTTTGTTTTTTTCTTGACTCGCGCTTGCGCCAGGGTTGACATAGCCCCTTTAAGATTAACAACCAATGGGTAAAGCTTGACAAAAATCTCAGGGCAGCTAGGTTCGGCTGTTTCAGAGGAATGACTTTAAACTAAAGTTGGCCGCTTCAGCGTATTATTTCCCTAAGCGCCCAGCTCTGTTTCAAAGTAACACTTTTTCTGCATCTTATGGCTGTCCGATCACGGTCTTTTGTTTTTGTTTACATTTTCAGCAAAATGAACAAAGTAGCCCCCGACGGTATTGCCCAACCCTCCCGTAATGATGATGATGATTGTTGGGAGTGCTGTTCATTTCTTTGTGGCGTTTGTGAGGTGTGTTTGGAGATTGTTTCGTGTTTATCGGACTGCATTTCCTGTTTAGCCTGTTCGGGTCCGTATTGAAGCTGTGGCAACCACGAAAAGGTTGGAACCGGTAATGATTTGAAAATAGCAACTTTTGCAGTTAACTATATATGGCTCTATAGAGACAAATAAAAACTCGCAATTAAACGACTCAGTATGTAATATCGAGATTGACCTAGCAATATTAATGGCGAGATTTTTTTTCGATCATTTATATATACATTACAGCCTCGTTAATCTTATTTCGGCTCAGTATAAATAGGCCATTGATAAGAGTGAATTTAGTAGTCAAGATAATACATATTCTAGATCAATCCTAAAATACTTTTTCTTAACATTTTTCTGTTTTTTTTTTTCTGATATATAGTTTTTTAAATATACTGAGTATTTTATTTCTCTGTTTATTTCTATCATTACTCCAACGTCTTTATCAATTTTTTAATTTCAGAAAATTTGTTTCCAATACTTTCCTACGGTATTTGCGGGTCATTTTTAAAATGTATTATTACAAGAAAAAGTATTTTAGGATTTGTATAAAACATGTATTATCTTAACTACTATAAACATATTCAATCTTTTATGTCAAGTTAAATCCCCTTCTGCTACCACCTGTCAGTTTTTTTGACTATGTCAGAATATCTAGTGATTTACAGAATGATATAGAATATAGGGTTTTTTCCGATTTTACCCAATCCGATTATTATTTCACAGATGATTTCACATTCTGTGAACTACTCACGGATCATACTATTTTTGTGAACCACTCACGGATTGAAAACTGATTAACATTAGATAATGTTTGGGCAGGTGTGGCAATTTGGTTTATTTCATAAGAGTTGCCGGTTTGTAGTTGTAGTAGAAAAAAGTAAAAATCGATTTGAATTGATATACAAAAAAATAAAATTGATATTTAAAGAAATCATCTAATAACATAATAAAAGCATAAGCTAAATAACTTATCAATTGAAGTTTTGAAAAAAATCAAACAAAGTAAAAAAGTAAACTGAAAAAGAAGTTAAATGAATATAATGAAGAAAAAGAAAAACGAAAACTAAATAATGAAATTGCTGAAATAGAGAAACAAAGAAAAGAATATTAAGGCGGGAGCAAAAACATAAGAAATCATCAAAACCAAAATAGAAAGCAAAACCCAAACTGAAAGCATTTGATGATTATTTTGAAGAGTGTGTAAAAAATAATTAAAAGTGATTCCAAAAGATACGTACCCTGGGTACCAGAGATTTGTTAACGCGTGTGACGAGGAGATTCGTCGGCTGCAGGCACGAGCGGCGAAGCTGCGAGAAAAAACCTCTGGCGCAGAGCGCCCTGATTTACCGTGCTAGATGGACCTTGACCTTATCTCTAATCTGTCAATCAAACCGGCGGTCGCAAGACTGTTAAGCTAATTTAAAAGTAATTACCAAGGGAGGAAGGACGCGCTCCAGCCCAAAGAGAAAAACAAGCTGGAGTTTAAAAATCATTGCTTAAAGAGCAATCTTGTCCCAGTGCAGTTCTCCATAATTTATGTTACTTCAGTTTATTAAAGCTGCCATTCATTCTTCGAAATTTGGATTTGTAAATCACTAAGGAGAATTTAAATCGAGAACCATAATGGAGGGGGGCGTAAGGGTTTGCGGTGATGCGGTTTTGGGTTATTTTTGGTGCGGTTTTGCGGTAATTTTTATTTCAACTCGCGGTATTGCGGTTTCAAAACACTGAGCGGTTTGCGGTTATTACAACCTTTAAGTCGCGGTTTTCGGTGAAAAAAAAGTGTCTGCGGTGATAACACTCTTTAGAACGGTCAGCATCCGGTTGTTTTGCAAGCGCGAGCCAAGTGTTTTGTTTTACAACGAATCAGGGTTCATCATATCAGCTTACAATTTAACTCTGTGGTTTGCAATTACGGCCTTTTCCAGTTAATACTTAATGTGATTAACCGTTTTGGCCAAAGATGTGTAGACTTCGTGAAATTCAATGCCGGATGTTAGCTCGCACAGCCGTACAGCCTCGTGTTCTCGTTGCTTTGATTCAATGCGCGACAATGGCAACTGAGATCGTCGAGGTCGCAACTGAAAGCGAAGAAGACGTAATAATTAATTGCGTGGCAATCTTCTATGAAGAAGGAAAGGAAGGAGAGAATTTCAGAAGAGCTGTACGTTTTAACAATCGTCTTCTCCACTGAACGTGAACTCTTTACGAGACAAAAAGGTCCCAATTCCAGAAGAAACATTTATTCCGCGTTCCACAACTAGCACAGGGTCGTCCAAAGTAATCAGTCACCCAATGTAAGACGTACAGGATCAGTGACAGAGTTTTTCAAAGTAAAGATCCGATGGATCTTGTTTACTGTGGGTAATGTCGACCGAGATGTTGGTCGATATAGCGGTCGATATAGCGGTCGACACTCGGTCGATAGTCGGTCGACACTCGGTCGACAGTCGGTCGATACTCGGTCGACACTCGGTCGACACTCGGTCGACACTCGGTCGATATAGCGGTCGATAGTCGGTCGATAGTGGGTCGACACTCGGTCGAGACACGGTCGATAGTCGTTCCAGATGTGTCTCAGCCGATATAGCATTTGGTTAGTAGTAAATAGAGTATAATAGTGTAGTACAATATATCGTTATCGTCATGATGGTATGTTTAATACTAACGCACAATGTTATCAGAATTTATTACATCCACTTTGAAATCACTGGTAATCCGTGCAATCTGATTGGCTCTCAGCAGTGTGATTTATTCCTAAATCGCACCATTTTTTGCTCTAAATCGCATCTGTTCCAAATCGCGTCATTCATGTTCTAAATCGCATCATTTCTATTTTAAATCGCACCATTTTTGTTCTATATCGCATCATTTCTGTTTCGAATACAAAATGAGATGTAAAAGCCTTTTTGTTTTGGCTTTTTAACAAACCGGCTACTCGATCAATAAAATATTAGTACTGACTAAATTCTGCGATTTCAAAATGGATGTAATAAAGTGGTAATTGAACTTCGTGTCGTGCAATTTTGGTCTGAAATCATACTTGTGATTTCAAATCGAACTCGCGCTGCGCGCTCGTTCGATTTTGAAATCACGCGTATGATTTCAGACCAAATTGCACTCCACTCAGTTCAATTACCATTATATATCACAAGTCTTGCTGACGTCAGCTTTCATATTGTGGCCCACTTGTACTCGCGGTTTCGGTATTCGGGTAAAAATCCGATGCGGTTTGCGGTTTTTCGGCGTATTTCTGTGCGGTTTTGCGGTTTTCAGACCCCCCTTACGCCCCCCTCATAATGGGACAAAGACGGAAACGCCCAGTCGTCTAGCCCTTGGGATATGTGAATTTCACCAAAGTTATTTTTAGACCAATTAAATTAACGCTTGAATTAATCGGAAATTGGCTTCCCCAGTAGCCTCCCACGCAAACGGGAGGAAAGATTGCGTGACGAACCCGTAAGAACGTCTGCGTGGGAGGCTACTTCCCCAGATGTCCGCAAACTTTCATTCAGCGCTGTCAAGAAATAATGGCGTCTCGCGTGGAGGTGAGTTTCATCGACCAGTGATTTTGTAAACAAAGGAAATGGTTTTCTCTTGAAAGGTTGTCCCGATTGGGAGCTAGATTCCACGATTTCGTTGGAAATGACTGATTTGTTAGATGATATATGTAGAAGGCCTAAATGTAATAAACGTCCCTAAATGTAATAACATTTTGTCCTAAATGTAATAAAGTCCTTTATTATATAAACACCAATGAAATACCAGGTGAGCTTTCGCGCGAAAACGTGATATCTTCAGACGTGAAAATAACATGTTCGTGTGAAAATATCACCGTTGCTATGGCTAAATAATAAATCGCGCCTTTCGTGGGAAAAAACTGTTTCAGTGAAATGGTTTGGTATTTCATTGGTGTTTATATAATAAATAGAACATTACATGACCGCTTGGAGATACGAAATTTCTCTTCTCGTGTTGAAAATATTTCACTCGTTCGCTGCGCTCATTCGTGAAATATTTTTCAACACTCGAAGAGAAATTTCGTATCTCCGCGCAGCCATGTGATATCCTCTATAAATGTAATAACAATTTGCCCTAAATGTAAAAAAAAATTCTTAAGTTGTCAATTTAAGTAATTACTCGAATAAGGGCCGCCCTCAAATAAGCGCCGCATTGGGGCGGGGGGTAATAAGCTCCGCGGCGCTTATTCGTGTAAATACGGTACTAAGCGGTATTACTATGGTAATAAACACCGCCCTCAAATCCCTCAAATCCGCCCTCATTTTCTTATGCACTGTGAAACTTAACGTTTACAAATAAATTGCTTGTAAACGACAAAGTAACAGTATTTTTCTCGGGTTTGCATAACTGTCAAGAATTCTCCCAACCCCTCGAGTGTTTATATCAGGCTATGCAAACACAAGAAGAAGGTTTTCTATTGCTTTTATAAAATAGCTTTCCCGAGAAAAAAAAACTCTTTGTTTAGGTTACTGATTAAAAGAGAAATTCTTACCAGTCGCGAAGTCTTGTACTTGATTAGTTCTTGTTTTGCGCTTAAAATGTCAGCTGTCAGCGAAAAAAATTGGCACAACATGTTTGTAAACTGATTTTCCAAGTTTCATCCGACGAGGGAATGGGTAAATAAAGTAAATTTGTCGAGTTTTCAACTCAAAACATTTTAAAATTCGTGCTTGTGTGATTAGCGCGCGAAGAGAAAATCATCTTGACCCCACACATGTTTACATACTCTCATGCAAACACATCTCTCGGCCAATCAGAGCGCGCGCGTACTATCTTAGTTATTTATAAACGTTGTTATCAGCTGTGCAATACTCTTTAAGGGCCTGTTTACATGGAGGTGGTGGACCCCAGATAGGTGAGGTAACATGCAGCAGGTCACCCCACCTATCATGTAAGCGTGATCAAATTAAAATGAGAGATTATGTGGACAGGCGGGTTACCCACCAAAGCGGGTTACCTCACCTACCTGGTAGGCATGAATAGATTGTGCAAGTAAATCCAGCAAAAAATGCTTGACAATACACCCAAAAGTTGCTCCAAAGTTGCTAAAAAATTTTAAAAGTTGCTTACTTTTGAGAGTCATTTGTTCTAGGTTACTACTCAAAACATGAAGTTGTATGTGTAATTTAACATCATTTGTTGTGATTAATATAATCTTTAAGCTCAACGTAACTAATAATAGAAAGTATTTTCTAATGACGTTCCTAATGAGTAAACATCACAATGTTTGCTTAAGACATCATAGTGCTGACTATACACTTTAGACAGTGATCAAGTTTAACGCCTTTATCTTATCATGTTAAGATACAACAATGCAAAGAGGTTGTAAACTTTAAATTTACAGCCCCTTTGCATTGTTGNAGTAAACATCACAATGTTTGCTTAAGACATCATAGTGCTGACTATACACTTTAGACAGTGATCAAGTTTAACGCCTTTATCTTATCATGTTAAGATACAACAATGCAAAGAGGTTGTAAACTTTAAATTTACAGCCCCTTTGCATTGTTGTATCTTATTATAACTGAAGCTTCAAGGTAGTCCTCTAGGGTATTGTCTTGTTGATCGTTAAGCTTGTTGTTCACAAGGATGAAGACTCTCTCAGCAGCACTTATGTCCAGGATCGATCTTGTTATGCTGAACTTGGCTGGATGACCAACAACTTCTTTACTACACCTGCCCAATGTGGAAGAGTGTCACTGTGGGCTGCCCACCATGCCAGCTTTTCTCCTTCATTTGCCATGACAACACCCTCAGCCTAAAGACCTTTTTGATGGTTTGGTCAGTTTTTAACTATTTGTTGACTCAAAAGTTGCCAAGGAAGGCAAAAGTTGCTCTAGGTTGCCCGCAGTACAAAAAGTTGCTGAAAACGCTAAAAGTTGCTCAAAAGTTTCTGCGCACAATCTATTTATGCCTACTACCTGGGGTCCCCCACCTCCATGCAAACAGGCCCTTAGACTTCTCGTTTTTTGTTCTTAATATTTTAGCTGATTAGATCTCTTTTCTAGAGATCCAACGTTGGCAAGCAACAGGATCTTCGTCCACGGTTTTTGAAGTAAATTTCTTTAACAAAAATGAAGTGTGAAAAACTTTTTAAGGCTTACAAGTTTTTTTTTTATTTTGCCCCTTTACAATTTAATTGTAAACGTCAAGTTACACAGTGCATAAGGAAATGTACCGAAGCTTATTAATTTTTTTCTCCAAAAATGCGGCGCTTAAAACCATAGTAATACCTCTTAGTACCGTATTTACGCGAATAAGCACCGCGGCGCTTATTAAATCCCCCAAATGCGGTGCCTATTTGAGGGCGGCGCTTATTTGAGTAATTACTGTAATTTGCAACTTGAGAGTTTATTACATTTAGGACAAAATGTTATTACATTTAGGGTCGTTTATTACATTTAGACCTTCTACAATATATCAGTTTATTAGGAGGAATTGAAGTCCGCGGACAGCGATCATGAAATTTCAATTTCAGTACTGGAACCTCGGCAGGAAGAAATAAACAACAGCAAAAGGCAAACAGAGGAGTGGGAATAATCGTCGCACAAAACAATTAAAGCAGCCAAACGTCAATTCCAGTGAAGCGACGTCGACGCGCAATTCGAAGGAAAACGCTAAAATGCAAGAGAATCACAGCAGAAATCAAACTAGGAAATCGGCAGAGGTGCTAACAAAAAAGGACCTGGAAAGTAAACTTCGTCCCATGTGTCAGAACTTCGTATCAGAACAGCTCTAACAATAAGTCATGAAAAATTTGGAAACCAATCGAAAGCTAATGGCTAATTGAAGAAATACTTCACACTCAGAACATTGTATCTAAAACTTGTTTCTTCCGTGGCAGAGGACGCACACAAAACCTGGGTGGGTAGAAAACGAAGACCTAAGACCTAAGACCCAAAAACGAAGACCCCCCTCAAAATCACTTATAAATAAATATCTAGAAACGGGTATCTCGACCTTAGATGTGTAAGAAACAACAATACCTTCAATTATACAAAATTTCGACCAGGGTTTGTGTAGAAAACGAAGACCCCCCTCAAAATCACTTGGAAAATCATCTTGGTTCTTATTAGCAAAATGATTTGGTCTGATAAAGGTTCTGATTTAGCGGTAAACATTTTAAGGATTTTCTTAGTAAAAAAGGAATCAAATTATTTAATCACACTGAAAATGAAGAGAAATTAAGCATTGTTGAGAGATGGAATAGAACGATGAAAAATAGAATGTGGAAAATGTTTAGTCAAAATAACAATGCTGTTGACTAGGAAAGACATTTTTTTTTTGTATATCGATTCAAAGCGATTTTTACTTTTTCTACTACTGAACACCTACAAACTGCAACTTTTATGATATAAACCAAACTGCAACACCTGCCCAAACATTATGTTAATTTTTCAATCCGTGAGCGGTTCACTAATCTGTCACCCGGAAATACCGTAGGAAAGTACCTGAAAAATTTTTCTAAAATTAAAAAAATTGATAATGACGGTGGAGTAATCACAAAAATAAACAGGGAAATAAAATACTCAAGTTGGAAAATTATATATCAGAAAAATACAAGAAAATGGTAAGAAAAGTATTTTAGGATTGATATAGAACATGTATTATCTTAACTACTGAATTTCAAGTCACGCCAGCCTCTCTTTATCTAAACTAGACGGTGGACTTAGATCAAGCATAGTGGTTTACCCCAAGCGGCAGTAGGTAGTAGAGTTTTAAGACCGTCCGTGGGAGAACTTTTAACTACCGAATGAATGCCGGCTCCGCATAGGACCCGTATAAAAGGGGCGCCTCATTCAGGCCACGGGTAAACAGAAGAGAACCTCGGGATATCACGAGCCAGGCATTAGGGGCATAGCATAAGCTGAGGATAGAACAGCTGTCAAAAGGTAATTTAGAGGGTTTTAAAAGTATCTTAAACAGATTCCCCCTAACGGCTGATCCATTTTTGCTCAGTTATTGACCGAAAACTTTCTTCATTTTTTGCAGGTTTTGCTGGCTTTACATCCGTAGTCATCAGTATTTGATTGAGTGCATTACCATAATAGACTACTGGGATAGATTTTTGTCCTCTTTTATGAGTGTCTTAAAAATAAATCTGACTTTTATAAATTGGATAGCGTAGGCAAATGGCTGTCTCATAAGTAATAAATATGTTACCAAACTGAAATAAAATACATTTAGGAAGCTTCGATGACTCGAAGTGATTCTCTTTTCCTTCAGGTCGTTCTCTTTACAGTTTTACCCTCAATAACTCGAACCCCTTTATATGGCAATGAATCTTCACTGCCACAACAGCCACTCACTGCAGAGCGATGGATACGTTATGGGGAAAAATCTTTGCCCAACAATGAGACTGAAAATACTGGCAGGAGGGTACACGTTACATAACAAGGAGGCGGAGGGGAAAACTTTCGCTAATTGGTTCGCCTAGCAAAATTTCGCGAAAAGAGGGAAATAACGATTGAGTTTAGTAATTAAAGTGCAACTAACCCCCAAAAATGTTTTTCGCTAAATGAAATCTCCTTATTTTTCTGATTACTTTTGCGAAAAAATTATCGTGATGGACAAAATCCTCGCGTTTCCATGGCTGTTTAAAGTTAGGTCTCTTGTGTCCCATTACCGAGGTTCGTGGGAGCTGGGTACGAATGTTGTTGTGACGTCATCGAAGGAGGACGTCTGCCGCGAACTCATGAGTAAATGACCGAGAAGCGAGAAAGGGAAAATCATTTTAACTGATTTTAAGCGAGCGGGATACTAAAACGACCAAAATTCAACGGAATATGTCTTTAAGTGATTCAAGTTCTGAGAGAAGTTTTAATTCAGAAGATTCTGAGGCAAATTTGGCCGAAGTGGAAGATGAACAAAGTGATCGCGAGTCGCAAGTTTCATGTGAAAGCCTGGAAAATGACATTGCATATGCCGATCAACCCTTGGCTGATGAAGAATAGCTAAAAAAGTACGAAGAAGAAGTTGATGAAACAAATAAGCTAGAGCAAGAACTACGGGGAAGACTTGAAGAATCAGTTCATGTGGATTCTTGGTGAGTGTCGGCAAATTTGTAGTATGATCGTGTGAAGATCGAAGTAAAAGCTTATGTAAATAATCGAGTACTTGCTTGTTTGGCGGCGTGATTGCTGTAATGTATGATGAGAGTTGTTAGCTGTCGCTACAAAAAGTGTTATTTTTGTATGATTCTAGCTACCTTGATTGTTACAGGTGTTCCTGTGGAAACTGCAGCCGTGTTGTCCTTCAGAATTTGAGCGAGTGCTACTGCTGCCAGGAGCTGTAGTTGGTTGCAAAGAAGCCATGTGTAGCGAAAGTGTTCTTGAAGATATTCAACTCGAAACGGCCTTAAGGTGTATCACACAACATCCTGGTTTTGGTCCTGTCTGCCTTCAAAAGTGGAGCTTACGTATGGCTGGCGAACGTGTCAATACCAAAGCCAAACAGAGATATAAACAAACTGGAATCGAAGAAAGGTGAGATAGTTTTATTTTTGTACCACATTGGAGTCAAATACGATCGATATGGTACACACGCGATTTGAAAACATACAAATTCTTTAATACGTCGTCCAGCCGAAATTAAATACTTTTCTTATTGTCTTTTTTTTTACAGTTACTTGCGTAGCATTGCCTACAGGGAGTTTTCCAGGCTTGTCTACAAGCGAATTCCTCTTTCTGCGTGTGCTTTCACGGAAATAAGAAAAGAAATGAAACCTACACTGGATTCGAACTCGACGAAGATGATTAAGTAAACTTTTTAGGCTTTTTCCCTTGTAAATTATTCTGTTATTAAATTGTTGATCATCTGTTAACTGTCTGTTTTACTTCATCTTTTGTTGACGTAACCAGGAGATTCATTTTGAACTGTAGCTTTTACCACTATTTTTTTTCCTTTTGATATACAATTTTATAAATTTCAATAAGCATGTAATAAAAAAGAACTAGTGATAAATCAACAGGTGGGGTGTTCGCCCGGGGGGTACTCACCACAATGGCCTATAAAGGGAGGCTCCGCCTAAAAGGGGTATCTTTTTCTGGCTTCAGTTTATGAAAGGGTAGGGATTTTACTCGTTGAAGTATATGAAAGGGTAGGGAAATCTATCATTTGGGTCTGTGAAATGGCTAGTAGGGCTCACAAATGAATTTTATGGCTTTATAAAGTCAAGAAAATGTTATATTTGTGTGATTGATTCCAATTTAAAAGACAGTTCATTTAAAGCGGTCAAAAGAGATGCAAAGTTCTAAACAAGGTGTGTGAAAGGGGTACCAAATGTCAATAGAATTGAAGGTATACGAAAGGGGCACCTTTTTCGTGAAAAGTGGTATATAAAAGGGTAAGGAGTTGGACCTTGGGGTGGAACCTCCCCACATAAAAATTTGTTGAGTACCACGCCAGGGGTGTTCGTTGTAAATAATAAAAAAGTCATTATGCAATGAAAATTTATTTTTGCCCGCCAAAAGAGGCCACTGCTAGCACAAAACTTTTTTCCTCTCCATTATGAAAAAGAGCAATCTCCTATAGCCCCTTGTTACGAGAGAAAGAGAGATCAGGAGATGTATCACTGATAAGAGAAGGTCAGGTCCTCAAATCCCCTAGTTCTAGACACAACTATCGTAAATCCTCTATTAAGCCCCCCCGGGGGGCTTATTTTTTTCAAGCACTTTTGAGGGGGGGCTTAATAGAAAGGGGGGGCTTCTTTAATTTAGCAAAATGCATCACCTGAGCAAAAATACCGTGGTATGAGACAGAGTAGACTAATGTGTTGTACAATAATTTACAGTCACTGTCAAAAGTATTTAATTCAGTTGTGGGAGCCTAAAAGTAACAAAAACAAAATTCTTCTTCAAAAATGTGCTTTCGGCCTCATGTTCTTCGGTAGTTGTTATGAGAATGGTTACTTGTATTGATTTGTTGTACACAACTTACAAACGAAAATCTCTGGAAAACTCCTCTTATATTTACATTTTTTATCTCTTACATTTAATTGTTTTATATAAACAGCCTTGAAATTTATGATACTATAATACTATAAGAAAATGGTGACAATTGTCCACAGAGAACTAGAGTGCAAAGTTGAGAAAGTTAAGCATATGAAGTTGGAGGTCATGTGGCCGAAGACCAAAAACAATATGAACTTTCAGCCTGAATAAACCATAACTGATCAGTCCACGTTAATCGTTAATTGTTTTGTGAAGAATAAGGATTGGGGGAGGGGGAGGGGTGGGCTTATTAACTTTCCTCTTCTGAAAAGGGGGGGCTTAATAGAGGATTTACGGTATACACACAGCCCCCTGACTGGTTGGTTTCAATTTATTTCCCACCAAAATCCTTTGACTTTTCTTTAATATTGCTAGTAAGCTTCCTTAAAGAGTTATTATTGCTAACCAACCTTCAAGGCTATGCATAATTTGTATGAGAATTCTGATTTCAATTGCAAAAGGATAGATATAGCTGACCAGTTTTGTCTGTATATACATAGACCACAATTCAATCACAATACACACATGTATATACGTAGTATAACTCAAAACTTGTACAAGAATAGTTCCCTACAGAAGCTCAACAGAGACAATATTCACTATAGCTTTTAAACTTCTAGCCCTATTTCTTATTCTTTGGACAGTCTTTAATATTCTTGTGTCCTTTCATAGGATTTTTGCATGCAGAGCAATACCGAGCTTTCTTGGGGCCATCTCTGGGAGTTTTCTGGTTTTTTTTCCCTTTTTCTTGTATTTGAACTCATGCTTGCAACTGGTTCATCAGGAACTAGGAAAAAAAGTAAATTGAATACAGTACAATGCAGCAGCTCCTTTAAAGGTGATAGAAAGGGTTGTGAGGATGAAAATCTTTACTCCTTTTTCCACAAAATTCATTCCTTTCTCCAATTTTTATAGAAAATAATCTACATGATATATTATAAACAGAAAAGATCACTACAGTCAAATAAAGCCTGAAAAAATTCAGGCTTACAGGGATTCCAACCCTGATCTCTGTGATACCAGTGCAGTCCCTGAGCAGGTTGAAATTGAAATGAACTGCTGCAAGAATATGCCTGAAAACAAAAACAGGCAATATTTTCAATAAAGAGGTTATACAGACTAAACTACAAAAACGTAATATCATTCAATAATGAAGGGCTTGGAATAACACTCTGTGAACAAACGTTCTGGATGTTTTTTTCTTCCAAATCATCTAAAAATTTTTCTATGTGGCCTCTGATTCAACAGAAAAACCTTGCCCTGCATTTTTTTTGCCAGTTTTAGCTTATTTTGCAAGAAAAAATGTTAAAATAGGAAACAAAAGAAACCTATTAAGTTCTTCGTTTAGCAAAATCAGCAGAGCGGGAGATTATTCTTACCAGCAATACATTCCAACATAAGAATATACTATCATCTGAATATGGCTGCCTGGAAATCTTAGCTTACTACGTACAGATAAATATCGTACCTTATCGTAAAGACTGGTCCATCTTCTGCTTTGATTTAGCCGACGACCTTGTTCCCTTTAAAACTAAGTCTGCGAAAACTCGCCTTGAAAATGATGGGCTCCTGATCGTTGATCACTAGATCAAAAGTTCGATTGTTTTTAAGCGCGCACGCTGTAAAAATGGTTGGCTCCTATTTAGCTCTCCTCTGCTGGACAAAGTTCACCCATTTCCGTCCTCTTTTAATGCTTTCCTCGCGTGAGTCATCAAAGATAGGAATTCTATGAAGCCCAATACCTCTTTGGGGATCGGCTGTTCTGCTACAACCGAAAACAACACAGGCGTCGGGCATGATTCCAGAAGAAGATTTCAAGAGAAGTCCGTGTTGCTCGCGAAGGTCGAGCTCCTTCGATGACGTCACAATAACACTCGGACCCATTCTCCACAGAGCTCGGTAGTGGCCGCAAGAACCGCCAAAATTTGAAACTTTGAAAAATTATAAAAAAATAACGAAAAACGCTATGACCAAAATTTTTTCGCACAAGTAAGCAGGATGATAAGAAGATTTCGTTCAGCGAAAAAAAAATTGGGGGGTTAGTTGCACTTTAAAATCAAATTTAAAGTTAATCATTAACATAACACCTTGTAGTTCTTTATTTTATTTATTTATTTATATTTTATTTTATTAGTTTCACCAATTCTTGGGAAGGTCACTGAAAGCGTAAAGCCACTTAATGAGGGCCCATAATAACAGTCCCCTGCCCCTGCCCCTCCCACTCAGTCCATGACCTTACCACCGGACGTCTCCCACTCTTTTCAAACAGCAGTGTGGGTTCTTTTACGTCTCACACAAACCAGATCAGTGCTTTGACACTGGGCCTACGGTTTTTTGTACTTATCCGAGAAGACTGATTAAGTGTTGTCTTCTCTTGTTACCGGTTTCCATTGTTTTTAGCTGTTCACGGTTACAACCCTGCTCTTTTGAGGTCCTTTCGGTGTTGCGTTATGTCTTGCAATTAAAGTTAATTTTGTACGTAGTATGATCAGCCTAGCAGTTTCATGTGTCTTTCCAATCTTTCCCACTTGAATTTTTCACTACAGTTTAAGGTGGCTCGACTGGATTTTTTGGGGTTAATACCTCCCAACTTTGAGCATTAACTACGTCGGCATGAGTAAAGATATGGAAAAAATGTTACCACAACTGTATTACATAAAGAAGAAAAACTGTTATGAACTGAGTTATATTGCAATCGTCGTCGCCATGGCCACGTAATGACGCCATTACGATTTTCATTTACCGTTGTGATTTTCTGTTCCAGGAGAGTTTTAAAAGAAATTGCATTAAGGAATATGTACCTGCTATAATTGCCTCCATGATGGCAAAGTTTGAACAAATTCTAAGAG
>CALNXI010000018.1:31532-52251 GCA_942486025.1 Porites evermanni
CTTAAAACTACATTTCAAAATATTTCGAAAACGCTCTCATAGAATTTGTTCAAACTTTGCCATAATGGAGGCAATTATAGCAGGTACATACTCCCTAAAGCGATTTCTTCAAAAAACTCCTGGAACAGAGAAACACAAAGATAAATGAAAAACGTAATGGCGTCATTACGTTGCCATGGCGACTCCGATTGCAATAAAACCCAGATCATAACAAATTTTCATCTTTATATAATACAGTTGTGGTAACATTTTTTCCATATCTTTACTCATGCCGACGTAGTTAATGCTCAAAGTTGGGAGGTATCAACCCCAAAAAATCCAGTCGAGCCACCTTAATTTCGCAAAATGTAGCTTTTGTCGGCTAGAGGAAACCTACGGCAGTTTTACTGCTACTTTTGTCACAATTTGGCAAATACCACTGCCACCACTGCATGCATCGGGTTTGAATTATCAACAGCATCCTCTTTTTCTTGGGGCGGGGGTTAGGGGAAGGGGCGAGGAGGGTTCTCCCATCAAATACCTATATGGGCAAATGCTACTCAATGGGGCAATGATGTAAGGACTCCTGATCTATAATGCAGGGGTAAAATACCTCGAATAGACTCGGATAACAATCTTTCAGGATTCAGTCGCTAATTCGCCTTCCTACCAATCTGTATTCAACTGTGAAAAAGGGCTGAAACATTCTCATTCCCAGAGCCACTCGGCTTAATTTGAACGAACACGTGACCAAAAAACGACGCACTCTGGGAACGAGAATGAGCGGTGAGAGACAAAAATCCGTTATGAGCATGAGCAGTGATATTTGTAACTTCTGCACATGCGTGACCGGATGTCAGAAATTTTCTGACATCCGGTAACGGCTGCTTCCAGATCCCCTCGTTTCAAGACCACGTGACCAAGAAACGAAGAACTCTGGGGGCGAGAATGGGACTGAAAAGACTGAAAAAGAGCTGCTCACAGTCTATCAACTTCGTCCAACAACAAGAACTTTATTTATCCAAGGTTAAAAATCATCAGGCAAAGTGAACTACTTAAAAAATTAACCTATATAACTAATTCAAAACTTCAACTAACTAAACGTACCTGCTTTACATGATTACCGTGATTAAAGAAATATTTCAAAAGAGATCACTGCAGCCGTGTTTAAAAGAAGAGTTCTCGCTTGCCGCAGCTCAGCAGGTAAACTATTCCACGGCACCGAACCTCTTTAGCTAAAACTGTTTTTAATATACACTGTAATTGGTGCGGGGCAGTGGACTAGATAGCTTGCCCTCAGAATCCATGAGGGAATAACTAGAGACTTCGAATTCGTTGTGATAGGAAAACAAAGATTTCAAATATTCGGGCAAGGCCATTTAGCGACTTATAAACCTAGCCGCAGTTTGAATTTTCCGTTGAGTCTCCAGCGTTTTCCAGCCTTGGCGTTTATAGTACAGTATTTTGTGCCTCCAACGCGATGCAACAGTGAAAAGCCAGTGGCTCAATTACTTACTTCATTCATTTTCTGACAATTGCACATAATTTACGAGAGATCGATGCTTATTCGCGCACCTATCGGCTCCTGCGTGCGTCCAAATTAAAGGTTGCTTTGTGTAGAATATCGACAAATTCTCTTACATTTGAGTTAGCAAAACAGTTGAGGTATATCGTCAAACAGTGATGTCAGTGACATTTTGGGCCATCAGCAATGGAAAGCACAGTAGACATCGAGGTAGCATTTGTTGAGGTTTATTTTCAATCCTTGGTTCAATTCAATTTTTGGAGCCAAGGGTGAAACCGAACCAGAACATAAACCAGCTGAAATCGAAATAATGAAGAAAATATCAGCTTGCATTGTGGCAAGAGAGGATAAAACTGTGGCAAAACACCAATTCCATCCTTATCTCTGTTCGTGTTGAAATAAGGTAAAATTCGTTCTTTCACTACACTCTTTTTTTTCTATAAGAATATATTTTATAAGAATATCGAGGCTGAAATTTGCGAAATTTTAAGAATATTTTAAGAATAAACCCCAGGCTGAGGTTTTGAAAAGGATGTAATTTTGTGTGTTCAAAAACTGTAATTACCACACAATTATGTTTTCAACTTATTCCATCCTCTGAACGGCAAAACTTGCCAACAAGGCGCAAAAACCTGCACTAACTATACTTCATACCCCAATATATTCTAAAACGGAAATGTCATAAGCTATAATTTAAGAATAATACAAGAATATTTTCAGCCTAAAATCGGCAGAAAAATAAGAATATTCAGCCTGGGCCGGAAAAACAACATTCTTATATATATATAAAAAAAAAAGAGTGTATGGGATTTCCAATTCCAGTATCTCGGAAGATTAATTTTCAAATAATTTTTCCGTACTACATTGCTGTTTACAGACATATTCGGCATTGGAATAAAGTTACATATAAACAAAAACGTAAAGCTCGTCCTAATCAGTCCCTACGTACACTTGGCATGGGAAAAGTGATGAGTCTCGCGAGGGCAGAAGAGAAAGGAGAAAGCCTAAGGACGAAGCAGCACACGTGATGCAATGCACATGCGTTGTCATCAAATTTGTCCCTCTGGGACTGGAATCGTTCGGTTTGCTGGAGAAAAGATATTTAACAATTATTCCTTGAGCCCCGAATGGGCTCTGAGTCAATAGCCCGTGAGGCCGAAGGCCGAATGGGCTATTGAATCAGAGGCCATGAGGGCGAGAGGAATAATTGTTTTAGTAAAATCCAGCTAGCTGGTAAAAAATATCGAGAAAAAACAACTTTAGCTAGTTAAAGCTAGGCTTTAACCCTTTTTTGCCGCCAAAAAGCCCGCGCTTTTCGCTACTAGTGGGCTATAACATATAGCCTAGTAGTAGCTCAACCAATCAGAACGCAGCATTGATGATAGACCAATAGTTGGATTTTACTAAATATATATATGTATATATATATATGTATTTACAAATAAGCTGTAAATCGCCACTGCAAGATTCTATCGTTGTTGTTTTCGTTTGCATTCTCGTCAACTCCATATTTTGTGCCATATCTGTCGGTGACTTGACTCGTTGGTTTTCTGTAAGGCGGTGGTGGTCTGTTTAGCTCTCGCCCAGTCCTCATGAAGAAAGCACGACGAGATGGCGGGATTCTTGTAGGTTCTTCTCCTACCGACATGTTTTCCTGAAGAGTGTTTTACGAAAACAAGTTAATCTAGAGGAACACTAAGTGATGTGTTTACCGTAAATGATCGATTAAGCGCCGCTACTCGAATAAGCACTGCTCTCGAATTAGCACCGCTCATTTACCGAAAATAATTAATAAGCGACGCGAGGCTAATTTGGGTATTCACAAATAAACGCCCCACCTTTGTTTCACAAAGAGACTGAGAAACTGTGTTCATGTTACCTCTAATATTTGAGCAGCAATACTTTCACTGAGACCGAGAAACTGTGTTCATGATACCTCTTGTATTTCATTCGAAATCATTTTATATTAAATTGTGCATACCTAGTAGGCGCCTCAAGTAATTCTCTCTTTTTTGCCCCCAGTGTTTTACCAGTAGATGAACTAAGCGCCGTTCTCGAATAAGCGCCGCACCTTTAATAGGGAAAATGAAATTAGTGCCGCGGCGCTCAATCGATCATTTACGGTATAGTAACTTCGCAGGAGCTCTCTCTTTAGTTGCCGTCGTCGAGGTTCTGATTTAACACTACGAAAACGATAGCACTTACAAACATTTCTTCAAAAATTTGAAACAATAATTCGGCTTCAATTTGTCAATTTTAGCCGATATTTTCCTTTTAACTGACTTCAGAAAGAGAAGAGGCGTCGTCTTAATTAATTGAGAGTAGTCCCCTACAAAACATGAAATATTAGGAAGTTTCCTGTCGTAGCCAAGCAGTGACGGCAAAGACATTTGTAGTAGAAAAGATTGTGATGCCCTTTTAAACCTATTGCTTTTTGACTTTTCCGTTGTCGTCAGAGTCGTGCTTTAGCCTCCTTTTATCATCGTGGAAGTATAGCCATACGGTGATACCGAGCAATACTGTGTAGTTTGGTAGCTTGGGCTTCTTGCTGATTCAGAGGTTGGTCTAATTTAAACCAGTTAAAGCTATTTGGCTACATTTTCACCCTTGAGGTTAAAATTTTTGTCTAGTACTTTACACTAGTTAAAATTTCTGGCGCCCTTGGGAGGGTTAGGTACTGCATTTCCGAATTTCTGAATTTGTGGTTTGTTTTTCTTCTCTGGTCTCTAGTAGTCTCTACTCACATTTGTTTGTATATCAACTTGCCACCTATCCACGTATTTCGTCTTTTTGCGACGCTTTTCTGCTCGATACAGCAACAGTAATATTGAGACAACTAGGAAGGCGGTAAGGGCAAGCCCAAGGATAATAGCAATGATATCCACTCGTGTCAGTCCTTTCTGTGGTGTGGCTGTTTCCTCTTGTACTGGTGTTACATCTAAAAATTGAAACTAACGTTGATCAAGTTATGACCAGAATAGACCTTATTATTCTTGATGCCCACCATCTTTGCAGGCGCTTCAGTATGGATGGGAAAAGAGCAATTTCACGTGGTTTCTCAGAGGGCAAACATGTATTAAAATTTGCCAATAGGAGTAATCACGGTCAAGTTTTGCTTTTATCCCCTCAGTTCTTTAAGCGCGTTCAAAGATGGCGGGTATGGTGAATAATAGGTTCTACCGTGGAACCCCGTTAATACGGTCACCAATGGGCCAAACAAATTTGGCCGTATTAAGAGGTGACCGTATTAACGAGGGTTTTTTTTACAGTATGGCCGTTTTGCCAGGCAGCCAAAAAAAGTAGCCGTAATAACGAGGTGCCCGTGAGGCGGGGTTTCACTGTATTTAAATGTACACTTACGATATTCATGCTTTTTATGATGGACATCACCAGGTTTCCTCATGGCCCTAACCCTAAAGAGAAATGGCGTTGTATGGAATTACACTTTATTACGTCTAATATGAAGTTCTGCATGTGCGAGTTATATGCATTTCTGGACACAAGTGACTCAGTGGAGACCTGTGAGTAACGCCGACCTAGTAGTCCCTTTCGTAAACGGTCGCTACCATTTTTATAACACTTTTTATAAGGCTTGGTTACCAATGGGCAACTAAATTAATTGGGAAATAGGCAGCGCCGTCCCGTATCCTGCCACATAAACAAATTAAAACAAAAATAATAATTCATTAATATGCGCCTATGTTATCTGCTAGCCTAAAATGAAACGACTTTGTTACCTTGGTATAGTCACATATTACCATATTAGTTGATATTTTCCCCACCTAACAAAATAATATAACCTTTCATTTCTCACCGCTAGAGTCTTCTACCCCGCCGTTGCTTACCTTTCGTCTGTTTACTCAAAATTCCCTTCCTTAGACCGGCCATTCTGATGAATTCCCTTTATAGTCCGACTTATTCAGAATTTGGCAGAACAAATTGCATTTCAGGGATTCCTTTCAAGGTTCTTATATAGCCTATAATATAACACTGAGGAAACTGAAGCCATATCCAATAACTTAGGAAGGTCGATCGTTTTTTAGCAATTAGAGTGGTCTCCCCAATATTGAGCATGCATTACACTACCTTACCGAATCGTTAACCCCGGTTACGAGTAATTCATTATCGTTAATCCCAGTTACAAGTAGTTCAGTATCATAATCCGGTCAAGTTGTGTGAAGAGACGCGTGTGTCCTTGAAAGAGAACAGTGCTCAAATCTTTTGGGGTTACTGTTTTCACTTCTTACCTTTCATGACAGTGAGCCTTACTCTTCTCAATACCACAGACGAGTTAGCTGTACAAACGTACAAGCCACTGCCATTTCTCTCAAGATTAGACAACACTAGCATGGACTGATTAAAAGAGGTAATGTTAACAAGCACATCTTCGCCGTCTTTGCTCCAGGACAATACGGTACTGGAAGAGTGGTTTCGGTCTCCACAAGTAAGGCTGACATTGCCTCCTTCCTCTATTGTCTGACTTTCTGTATCTGAAAAAACATGAACATTCATACAACACTGACGTGGACTGACGGAAACTAGAATTATAACATAACAAAACTAAATCGCGCGCTCTGATTGGTCAGTCAGCCACTACCATTTTCCCGTGGGTGCACGCTAAGAAACTGAGCTAGCGCGGTAAAATTTAGGCAAATTCAACAAATCTCCTCTCCTGACGGTAAAATACACCGATGAAATGCACAGATGAAAAGTGGAAGTTGAAGAAAATACTAAGCTGTCGTTTTGAAGGAAAAAAGACAAAAGATCAAGCGACAAATTTGCCCTGGATGAATGAATCACTGTTTTCCTCGCGGCTAAAATCTGCTGAAGGAAAATCGAGCGAGCGAAGATTTAAGGTACATTTTGTGTGTTTTTTATAGAAGAGAAAGTCTGTTTGGAAAGGAAAATTATCAATTAGCATTGTGTTATTGACTTTTTGGTCAAGCTGATGCTAAATTCAAGCAAATATTTTAGGAAACACGCTCAAATTCGAGACAGCTTTGTTGTGAAGTTTTCATCGCATCGATTAAAAATTTTAGTTGAGTTTAAACGGGCACATAACGCTGGAATAAGCGAATTTCATTTGAGTACAGAAACATTTGGGTTTTCAAATAAATTTTTCAAAAAATAACTTCTGTGTGTATTATTTTGTTCCTCAGTGTTCATTCATAACAGTCGTTCGGAGAACGGTCGAAAAACAACAGCTTCAGCGCCGGCTGTGTGTCGGCGAATTTCAGTTTCAACTTTCACTTTCATAGCTGGATTTCCCCAGACAGATTTCGATACAAAGCTAGTTAATTTCTTTTTAAAATTAGTGTTACCTGTTATTCTAAAGGAATTACAGTCAAATTTTCTCATTTCTACTTTGCGTTTATTTCAAAAATTGTCACATAAATAAGCTTGATAATTATTTCATTTATTTAGTTTTAGCTTATTTTTTAGAGTCCTTTTAGTTGGTGTTTATAGTTGCAGCTATAGTTTTCCCTCAAAGTTTTTACCCTAATATTAAGAGCAAGTAGACAGATGCCATTCAGAATAACAACGAAAAACGTTTTGCAATTTACCTGAGGACGGAGAACGGTTGATTCAGCGAAAGAAAAACTCAAAGGCAAGTTTTTGAAAAACATAGAACATGATTTGTTTACGCGCGGGCAGATGTCACCATACATGAACTCGGACCGATGACTCAACCGAAGGCAAATGGAAAATAATGTTTTTCTCTTTTGATTATGTTATGAAAGAAATGGTAAACGTTGCAGCTGTGCAACCATGGAGTTATGGATGCACTTGGGAGGTTTGCTAAGCACTCAAGAAGCTAGAGTCGCATTCGGCTATCGCCTCGTACGACTCTTACGCTTCTTTCGTGCTTAGCAACCTCCCGTGTGCATCCATAACTCCATGGTTGCACGCTGCACGTTTACCATTTCTTAAGTTTCATCTTTGAAAGACGGTTCTCTAGAAAGTTATGAAACGTTTTGAGGAAAAGAGGTTTTTTTCCCCTAGGTATGCTCCTGTTAAAGCTTGTTAATTGGCGCTGTGCCATATAACTCAAAAGTTAAGAGGCCATTCTGCGTTATTTATTTAGCCTTACATGCTCTTGTCGCAAATCCCATGGACTCAGTTAAATCAAATTAGGAGGATGACCGGTCCCATTTTTACCCACGCGACTTTTAGTTTATCATGATGCCTCATCTCAATTGAACGTTTGGCACGTATGGGTACCTGCGGAAATCAATTTCCATCATTTCGTCGATTTTTCAGATGACGTCGTCGCATATCAAGAATAAATTTTTTTGGTTGGTAACCCAACTAGGCAACTCAGCGCAACCAAGACAATAACGGAAACGAGAGAAATGAGCAACTTGATTAAAATGGGTATGAGATCATCGCTTTAACCACTAAGATCGTGGCTTCATCATAAACGATCGTCGCAACTTCGATTTCATCGGAAATACCCAATATATACTTAGGCTCTCACTTCACCTCCGAAATCGAAAAGGCGTTTAACTTTGTTGCCCTAAAGTATTGCAGAAAACAAACAACAATCATCATCAACAATGTAAACATATCCAATCATTGCTATGTGTGCATGTTTATCACCATCATCATATGTTTTTCTCAGCATTTGCGCATGATAATAAACGTGATGCTGATATTTTTCGAACTACAATAGTGGTCCTACTCAGAGGCGTGAAAGCGGAATTACTTTTGTACTTCTGGAAATTTTCTTTCCCTACCATTGAAGTGCTACTACAAAACTGCAACCACAGGTGTTAAAAAAAAAAACAACAAAATTGCACAGCTCAAAAGTCGCAAATTTCAAATGACTGACACCACACCCATGGACCCCGCCCTTCTAGTACAAGGATGATATCAAAACAGTTTATAATATCATTATTAATGAAGCTCTTTGATAGCAATCCTCCCTTATCGAATCATCAAATTTATTATGAACTTTCCATCCTTTATGTGAAATCTTAAACGGTGGATAGTTTAGCTCCATGCCTATTATGCCGAAGCTTTCATAGTCCAACAATTGTCCAACAATGTTCTCTAAAAGCGTTTCAAAAAAAGTTTATACAAGAGATAGTTTATGCCATCCGCAAAACAATACGAGCTCAATACTAGTTGAGGTATCGCAATGCCTTTTTGGCTGTTACCAAAATAACGATGAATTAAACGATGACAGTCAACACGTTAAAGTACATAAAATTGTTATTTAAACAACAAATCTATAGCTAAAAGTTTTGACTTACCAGTTATTGCCGATGCGGGGCCTTGAGGCAAAGTAAAACACGCTATTCTTAACCAAAATAGATTCAACATTCTAAACTGCCATACTGAATACGAAATCATTTGGCACACATGTACAATTGCTGAGACTTTTTTTCATTCATATAATTTCTGTTATATTCTTTTCAGTTAAAGATTGTTTTTTGTTTTTCAGTTTCACGTCGGTCGACCAAGGAAGTATTTATTCCAAACTTCTCATGACAGCTGCCGTGAATAGAAGGAAATGATGTTCACCGTCTTCTGTCTGAGGTTTAAGGCATTACACTCTTGAACTATATTCGATGAGCCATTTCCAAGGGCAATTTAGTACACTTCGGCGTCTTCTGATCAAAACCGGACTTAATGGGCGTAAGAAAATTAAACTCCAACAAGCGCGCTCACGTTAGTAAAACTCGGAAGTTAAATCACTGCACTTTGTACGGTAACATGAACGAGCAGAGTAATGTAGACGTAAAATAAAATGCAAAGCGCACGACGAAATAGAAAGACAAATTTAGAATGGCTATAATATCAAAGATTACGACTGACAAATATTCCTCAAGAACAATATTGAGATTGGCTAAAATTAATGGGCGTCGTTTAAGACAAAGATCGGAAGCAAATGAGACACTGGCTACTTCTGCTATCTGACGGGCATGGGATTCTATCTCGCTATCTCGCCACAAGAACGAGGGCCTTGCTGATTTGATCCATTCAGTTCGGTTTGGTTCCGGGTTGGGAATTTCTTTCGATTTCGTCCGACGTGTGAGAGGGAATGCAGTCCTCTTTTCATTGGACTATTAACCTGATTCGTCCCCTCCTTTTTCATGATCAAAATACCGGCTTCAAAGAATATAACTTCACAGCAGAGTTCAAAAGGAGTCAAATTATTGTCTTAGTTTATTGTTCAATAAATTTCATCCGTTTAAACTGAAGTCGTTGCGACTTTTGCTCTGGGTCGAACCCACAGGAGACGTTGTCATTCAAAAGACCGCACGATTCTGTTTAATATTTTGTCTTTATCAGTTTTGGTATTTCCTTACGAAGCCACCGAAGGGAGTTTAAAAATTTATAATCTAACATTGAGAAGAAATTTAAAGTCACTGGTTGTACTCAGTCCACCCTTAAATTCACCTACACCATACTAATATTCAAACCAAATAGTTACCTGGGAAGAAAGGGGATATGAAAAAGGGCAAGAATAATTCGTCCGAACGATTCTTTTAAACACGCATGGATTGATACCATTATCTCTCAAACTATAGCAGATAATGAAGTGATTTTGAAGTTTTAATATTGCTTTTTCCTCTAAATAAATGTTTGAAATCCCTTACTCTTCGGATTAGTGAACGAGCGAGTGACCGTAAATGAACTAATAGATTCCAGGGGCGATTATTTAATTCTAGTGGCCCAGAGGGGGTGTTCAAAGATAGGAGACGTTTAAAAGAGAGATCGAGGTGTTTTAGTTGTTCCTTTATTTTTGTAATAATCTTTACAAAACGCAATATGCTATCGGCGAAAATATCAAAAAATGTTTATAAAAAGCGAAACTGTATATCCACTCCATCAATTGATACGTCGAACGGGCCGTCTAGAGGTTCATATTGCTCTTTATTATTAAATTTGGCAACTTTGATATCAGAATCGTCGTTCAGGAATTTGATGTCATTGTCAATTATCAGGGTTAATCTATCCTTACTTTGAACTTGACATTGAATGAGATGTAATGAGCAAACCCTAGTTAATCGATCAAGCAAGAAACCGAATGAATTGAATGATTTTGCTCCTTTTTTGCTAATTCCTAGTATTTTGGAGCAACTGTTACGGGGGCTTCTATTATACAGGCGGCGTTTATATCATAGAGGGGGCGTGGTTATTTGAGAGGCGGCCTTAATCAGATCTTAACGGAAAGGCGTTTTTGAAGTCATAAATTGTGACATCTACTACTTCTACTCTAACTGCTTATCCTATTGGACCTTGCATCCTTGACGTAGTAGCAGCTGCACGCACAAACAGGAATTTACTTTCTTTGTTACTGTTTATTTATTCAAGGGGATCAGTTGAAGGCCAGTTCTTTTATGAGAATAGAATACGTTCTATTCTGTAGCGGTATGTACATTGGCCAACAGTTTGATCAAAGTATTAAAGAATGTATTGATAGTGTAAATCGAAAATTAGGGACTTTCAGCAGTCTATTGCAAGAAAATAATGCACTTGTCACCACGCATGTGACCGCATGTATGCTGCTGTAAAAATTAAAAAGGTTTCCTGTACTGAAAAGTTTACGTTCTTAATAGAACTGTAACCTTGTTATACTGTTTCTCAGTTTTCTAGAAACACCGTCACTCGTTTCACTGAAAACCGACTCCATTTATTTGTTTTATTGACGCTGACCATATTTCCCATTTTTCAATATTCCATTCCCAATTCCTATTCCTGTTTTTACAGTAACAAAGGGAGCTCGTCACCTTCGGATAGGACGCAGCTCTCAAGAATTTGTAATTTCATAAGAACTTGATAGTACTCAGCTCTATTGTTTCAGGGCTAGGATTCATTTTTTAAGTGGTTTGTTTACTGTCTTCTCACCCAATCCTGTGAGTTGTTCCAAGAGCTGGGTGGCGCGTGAACTTGGTCACTGTGGAGTATTATATTCCAACAGATTAAGTTTGCGTATCTAGCCTACCTCTGCAGTCCTTGTTAGGTGTTAAAGTAGAGCGAAAAGGAGGTGTCGAATTGGCGAGGAAGATAGTAGTACCAGCTACAGAGACAGGGTAAGTCTGTATCCTCCACAAAACTCTTTCAAATAATGTCAAATCCAAAAGGACATTAGACGACAAGCAGGGAATAAGTTGCGCTTTGAGAAATTCTGGAACTCTTATTGTTGCTCAGTCTGTTCTGCCGAGAACCGTTCAGATTTTTGACTGAATGTACGTCATCTTTTTAAATGTACAGTATGAACAGCTTTGTAGCCTAAGACTAAGGATTTTTTTCCTAAATTACCGGTAATGTCTTGGCGGTGACCAACTTCTTCCGAGAAACGCGGAAGTAATGGTAGTCTTTACATTACGGCCAAAATGACGACGGATTATAGGGCCATTTTTCCTCAAGGTACCCTAAAGTATCGATTTGCTTCCGCACCGTCTCGTCTCTCCACGAGTTATTTAAACCCTAAGGAACCAGTATATTTTACTTCAAGAAAAAGACTATTGCATTCAGATTACAGCAAGTGATTTTCAAAAGTACTTTCTTTGCTAAATCGAGTTCGCCTACAGTTTGACATGATGCAATAAACAAGACAGATATCGCGTCGAATACCTTATAACACCAAAAAAATAATTGACTGGGAATTTGATCAGTTGTCTGGTTTGTGTCCTCACATTTAAGTTTTTGGAGGTCTTTAAACACCACTTTTGAGAATAATATGCGAACTCTGAAGTTCAAAACCAAACCAACGGTTTCGTTTTTTACAGCCGTCAATCATTGTCACAGATCGGACCTCTCAGAAATCAAGAATGTTGTGCTTCTACGGGGTGCAAATTAAGTCTATTCATGCGCTGTGATTGGTGGAATTCAACCCTTTCAACCCTTTTGACCACCGGCTCAAAGTTCATGCGTGATTTTATGAACGATTTTCTGAGAGCAGATAAGAACTGACAATGTTAAAAGACTCTGTGGTTTTCACGCAAAACACTCCAAACACTGAACAGTATTTTCTCGGGAAAGAGTGAACATGCATTAATATATAGATTTAGCCAGGGCTAAAAGCGAGGCTCCCATTAGTATATTTATAATTTAAATCAAACAATAAACTTGTATTCCACAATTCAGTTAACTTTAGAGCACATAGCACATTCATGTGACTTTTGAGGGAAAGGCTAAGTGATTTTAAAGAAAAATAATTTGCATACAGCCCAAGATTGAACAAACTCTTACATCGAGTTGATAACCTCATATGTGCAACCAAAAAATAGCAATAATCTTCGATCACATTTAAGAGCCATAATGGCTCTTGATCACCGTAAGATTAATTAGGCCTGGAACAAAAATCGGGTCGAATTTTTTTGCGTTCGACAAGTTTACTTTACAAAATCTTGCCAACAAATCTGGCTGCGTGTAAACCAACCTTTTATACCATTTATACATCACATCTGAGGTGAAACAGTACTATGACGTAATGTTTTTATCATACAGACCTCGGACAGAATGCAGTATTTCACAATTTTGCAACACAAATTGCACTCATTCAATATTCAGGACAATCGAACCACGCGTGGGCTTTTACCTAAACCGTTAAAAAAAATTCCAAAATCACATATACGGCCAGCCGGTTCTCACTTTTGCAGTGCGAGTTGTAGCGAATGTTTGAACGAACATACTAGAGTTAAGCTCCAACATAATAAAGAAATTATGATGTTAATTTTTTATTTAATGGCTTTATTGATGTGTAATCTTTAAAAGCGTTTGATACGCGCGGCATTTTGAGTACTTCTGCAAGCGATTGAACGAGGGACTGAAAACAAACGGCACAGCGATTAAAATTACAAGAGAGACTACCAACAATCAATAAAATAAATATAATTCGGCGAAACATATACAGAGACAACATTTTTCATTCACGAAGACAAGTATTAAAAATCTAAAAATCTAAAAAAAAATCTAAAAATCCTGAGTCTTCAAGCTTTAATGAAGCTTAAGTTTATGTTTTAAGCCGGCTTCCCGGTATTTACTTTTTTCAAAGATGAACTCGAGGAAAGAAAATCGCTCAAAGCTTTCTTTTACAGCCAGAATTATAACTAAATGTTCTTTGGAACGTTTTCTTTCTATTTGCGGTGAGAAAATGTCTAAAAACTTTTTAAAGTTGTAAAAGCTTATATCAAACCTGATTCTTGGTCAGATCAAATTGTCTCAAATCCTACAAACGTGCATAAACTACATAGCCGCATAAACTACGCTCGACTTCATTAAATTAGATATAAAAAACAAACATCAAACACAATAATTACTGAGGCTTACCATTCGAGATGCAGCTCCTAAAGGGAACCAAGTAAGGCCAATATCGTTTCAGACCTTTACGCATCAAGCAAGGTGAAAAACGAAAACGATGCCATCCGAAATCGGATTCCCGACTATTACAAGTGGTGTATTAATTTCTCAACCAAAAACCAACTAGCCACGAATAACAGAAGACTCCTGATAGCAGCTGAATTTCATTTTGTGCATCCAGTGGAAAAAGACAGTTAAAAACATCACAAGTTGACACAAAACTCTGTCAGCTTCAGCTGTCCAGGTAAACAAGATTCAAGGTACTGCATAAATTTTCCGCATGAGCCCACCTCTCAAATTTGACCAATCAGAGCATAAAAAATGGACATAGAGCCTGACCAACGCGTGACCATAGTGAGCAAAGTCAAAAGCAACTGTCCTCCCTGCCCGTAATAGCTGGCTGAATTTTTGGGTCCGAGGTCAGTTTTACATCAAAATTTTAATTGTGCTGCCCAAAAACAAAACATATTATGAATGAAAAAAAATCACACTTGAGCCTGCGATCATTTGAAAACTAGTAACTTGTCAGCGGATAACTTCAAAAAAATACATGACCTCGATAGGTCAACACCTGAGCCTGCGATACGGTCAATTGATACTGGTCAGCGGATACCCTGTTTTGACAGCTGTCAATTGATCACAACATTGATGTCCAATGGATGTGTGCATTATCAGTTTTTCTGTGCTCTCAAATAAGCTAGAAAGTATGAGATTGAACATTGATCGCGATCTAGTAAAACAACTGGTCAGCGGACAGCTTCCAAATAAATCACGTCACCTTGATAAGTTGACACATGAGCCCTTGATATGGCAATGTGATACTGGTCAGTGGCTATCCTGTTTTGACAGCTCTCAATTGACCATATTGTGAATGGCCAATTTAAAAGATGTGGATTTGCCAAGACACGCCTGAGACACCCCTCCCTTCCTTTTGATAGTCTCCCCTACCCTACCCGTACAATCTGTAGACGCGTACGTACGTACGCTCGGTCAGTCACGTGACAACCAAAAGAAAAGAGGTTGACCATATTCTATGAGTATGGGGCTCTGTCCCACGCGCGCTTCGCGCGCGAGGGAGCCCCGCTATTAAAGATTTGGCCAATTTAACAGACAACACTTAAAATTATAGGCAAAGAACACTAAACACCAAATCCCAATCATACCCTCTGGTGATGGAGCGAAAACCACGCATATCTTTTTAAAGCATATGTATAAAAAATATCTATAGCCGTATCCAAATAGGCCAACCTTGTTCTCAGGGCTTTTTCCCTTAAAAAATGGGAAAAAAGCCCTGGGAACGAGGTTGCAAATAGGCATATTTTTAAGTGAAATAATGAAAAAGGAACGATATTAATCGCTTCTAGAAGAATCGACAAATGCCACACGCCCGGGGCAGAGGTTTTCTGACAAATTCCCTACCGCCGGGACCAACAAGATGACAAGTGCCCAACAAATTTCCCGGGAGGGGGGGATGGGCACGCTTGGAATTGACTGAGCCATTACCACATCGCCTACCCTCGACCATCATGGATCTTGTACCTTTAACAATTCGCAGACGGTGACTATCTGAAGAATCCGCCGATGAATCCTTGCTGAGAATCCAGAGCTGTACCTCATCAGTGATGCCTTTTCCCCATTTCTTATGAACAATGAGGAATAGTAACTAAGAGCTGCTTTTTTACGGATAAACAAATACAGCAAAAGAAAATGTGCTCCTCAAGACACGTCCACACCCCATGATAGCCGCTAACCATCCTGAACCCCAGAAGAAGAAACATCCTGCAGACAAATTGGACAAAGGAAAAAAATTCCTGCTCAAATAATTTTTTGTACCTCCTCCGGTTATTCAATAAGAGTCTAATGGTCCTTCGGTTAGTGTAGTAGAAAAACACATGTACCTGTGTATCGACTTCGTCATGACCGAGAACCGAGCAGAATTACGAAGAATCAGTTGACACAAAACGGAATGGCCTTCGCTTCGTAACTTTGAACCGAAAATGGACCAGAACTTAAAGTCCGGCCAGAATATAACTTACCCCTAGTGTCCTGTGTTTCTGGGTAATACACAATCAAATACGTGTCCAACCTAAACATCAACAGGGAAGTACTGTCCAGCAACTTTTTCACAGAGTAGTTAAATCCTCTTTTTTTAGCAAACTGTAAAACCCATGCTTGCGGGAACAATTTCTACCGACTGCTTCTTTAAAGCCCGGGGGCTGGGGTACTCCGGATTTCAAGTGAAGGGGATGATCGAATGGAGGCAAAAATCAAAACCCCAAAAAATCCCCGGACCAAACAGTAACCCCCCAAAAATCCCATGCCGAATTTCCGAGTCTCGAAAATTTCTTGAAAGCATTAAATGATATAACACGTTGTACTTTATTTGGTTGTACTTTATTGGCAGAACTACGCGGCCGGAATACGTTGGCACCACCACGAATCTTCAGATTATTTTGAATACCCCCAAAAAATCCCTAATTAAATCAAGCCACCCCCAAGAAAATACTTGCCAAATGTTTCTACCCAAGAAATTCCCGGAATCGAAAATTTCAAACCGAAAAAAATCCTTCGATCATCCCCTTCACTTGAAATACGGAGAACCCTGGGCCAGGGGAGTACTCCGGATTTCAAGAGAAGGGTTGATCAAATGGGGGCAAAAATCAAAACCCATGAAAATCCCTAGGGCTTCAAACAAAATCCAAACAAATCCCTGGCTCGACTGTTTCAGAGAAATGACATTAAACTACAGTCGGCCGCTTTGGAGTGTTATTTCCCCAAGCGCCCAGCTCTGTTACAAATAGAGAATACTTGATGGAAAGGGCTGGCGTACGGTATTTACTCACGAGTTGTTGACGTATCAGAAATGGAATGAGTGAGCGCAGCGAACGAGTAAGATTTCTGATACAAAAACAACGAGTGCGTAAATACCGTACAAAGCACTTTCCATGTGGTATTGTGTTTATTATTATTAAACCAACGAAACTATTCCACTCCATTTCCGAAATGTTTTTCACTTTTTTAGCGAGAAAAACTCTTTGAGTAAAACTTTTCTCGTTGAATGTGTGCGAAGCGGCGCTGTAGGCTGCAATAAAAGGCGGGAATTTTGGCGCGAAACTCACACACCTCTCTGGCTTCAGATTGGACGTATCATTTTTCTCACACGTGAAAAAAACATCGTTCGCGATTCTGATTGGACGCATCATTTTTTTCTCGTGTGAAAACCATCGTTCGCTCCTCTGATTGGCTAGAACTAATTTGCGTACGAAAACTTACGACATAGCTTTTTAGTGAGTATTTCTCAGTATGTATATAATAAATACTTTTACTGCACCTTATGGCTGTCCGATCTCGGTCTTATATTTTTTGGACATTTTCAGCAAAATGACTAAAGTAGCACCTTCCGACCAACCGGTCACGAATGATGATGAAGTGGACTTCTGTTCAGTGCTTTATTGCATTTGTGGTTTGTGTGATTGTCAGTTTTTATGGGACTGCCTTTCCTGTTTATTCTGCTGCTGTTAGAGTCCTGCTTGAAGCTTTGGCTACGACGAAAAGGTAGGAACTAAACCGGTGGTGATTTGATAATCACAACTTTTGCACTTAAGTATGTATATATGGCTCTATAGAGACAAATGAAAACTCGCAATTAAACGACTCGGTATATAATACCGAGATAGACCTCGCAATAATAGGGCCATTTATACGAGGAAAAATAAGACGCGTCTTACATAGGACGCGTCTTAAATAAGACGCGAACTTTCCGTATAAACGGCACATAGAGTACCGAAGTGTGACGTCATAGAAAATGAAATTTGTGAAATTATGGGATTTGTTAAGATATTCCGAAAGAACAACGTCCAAGACGCCTACTCGCCAAAAATTAGCAATTTGGGGCAGATTGTCTCTGAGATATTAACCCAGGTATGCTCCGATGACTCAATACAAATCCTTCTAAATCTTACCTGGTTCCTAATCTTATGAACCAAGCCAAATTTAGAAGGATTTGTATAGAGTCGTCACAGCATAATTGGGCTAATATCTCAGAGACAATTTGCCCCGAATCGCTAATTTTTGGCGAGTAGGTGTCTTGGACGTTGTTCTTTCAGAATATCTTAACAAATCCCATAATTTTACAAATTTCATTTTTATGACGTCATCACTTCGGTACTCTATTTCGTCTAAAATAAGACGCGGCTTAGCTAAGACGCGTCTTATTTTAGAACAGCCCTTAACACCTGTTCTTAAATAAGACGCGTCTTAGCCAAGACGAGAAAAACTTCGTATAAATGACCTTCGCGTCTTACATAAGACGCGAACGCATAGTACGCATGCATTAATTTTTGGCCCGCCACGTTGGATTGCCGTTGCTACGAGCAACATTCACATGAAAACGAGCCAAGAACAGAAATAAGACGCGAACCATTTATACCAGCTGTTCTCGTCTTAGATAAGACATGCTCGTATAAAAGGTACAGTTCACGTCTTATTTAAGACGCGTCTTATGTAAGACGCATCTTATTTTTCCTCGTATAAATGGCCCTATTAGGGGCGAGATTGTTATTCAGTTTTATATACATTAAAGCCCCGTCAACCCTGTTTCAGCTCAGTATAAATCGGCCATTGATAAGGGTGAATTTCAAGTCACGCTCTTTTTATCTAAACTAGACGTTGGACTTAGATCAAACACAATGGTTTACCCAAAGCGGCGGTGACCGGCGGTGGGTAGTAGAGTTTTAGTACCGTGGGAGTACTTTACCGGATGAATGCCGGCTCCGTATTAGACTGCGAGCAGTCTCTTATTTTTCTTTGCAAAGTTACTGCACGCGAAACCTAAGCACGCGAGTGGCGAATTAAGCCGCGAGCCGCGAGAAATGAGGGCATAAGCCCGAGAACCAGTCAATGATCTGTCAACAGCGGTGCAATTGACCAATCGGTTACTCCGTTTCTGGGCTGACGGAGGTTTTGTTTACTACAAAAGAGTCAGCAGTACATCTTTTCTCGTCTCTTCTCAATCCCTTATTGTAATAACAACGTCGTGGTTTGCAATCGTGCTGGATGAGAGAAGAACTAGACGGATTTTAAGAGAAAAGGCGGACTGCAAGCAGTCTAGCCTACAGTCTTCATTTCTATATAAAATAATTTCTGTCATTCTGACCACAGGCCGTATAAGCCCCCGGCTTTGGCTTTACTGAGTTTGTACTATATGAGCTATGGAATAATAAAGTTAAAGTTAAGTTAAGTTAGTTCCGTATAGGGTCCGTATAAAAGGGGCACCTCACTCAGGCCACGTGTATACAGAAGAGAACGTCGGGATTGCACGAGCCAGGCATAGCATAAGGATAGAAAAGCTGTCATAAAGGTACTCTAGAGGGTTTTTAAGAGTACCTTAGAGAGACTCCCCCTAACAGCTGATCCATTATTTACCGAAAACTTTCTTCTTCATTTTTTGCAGGTTTTGTCATTACATCCGTAGTTATCAGATTTGATCGCGTGCATTACCATTGACCACTGTAATGGATTTTTGTCCTCTTTCATGAGTGTCTTAAAAATAGATCTAACTTTTATAAATTGGTTAGCATAGGCAATTGGGTGTCTCATAAGTAGATGCGTTAATAAACTGAAATAAAATGCCCTAATGGAACACAAAGAAACCAACCTACAATCTTCACCAAAAAGCCTTGAACACTCAGTACTTTAATGTCGGTCAATTTTATTACCAGTAAATGATCACTTCAACCTTATTTTACTATAGCCATCTGTCTCCCCAAAACAATGTTGACTCGGGCCAAGTCAATTCACGCCCACAGGGACAACGTTTCAAGGGGGGAGGAGGAAAGACATTTGAATTACGTCAGTTGACTTCCGGCAACTCGAACTATCGGATCGATTAGCTCCATATATTTAGGTAATTTTCCTTTCGTAACTCGTAGCCTCGATAACTCGAAAATTCCGCTTACTCGAAGTGACTCTCTTTTCCTTCAAGTCATTCTCTTTGCAGTTTTACCCTCAATAACTCGAACCACGTTATATGGCAACGCATCTTCACTGCCACAATAGCCACTCACTGCCGAGCCATGGATGGATAGGTTATATGGGGAAAAATTTTGCCCAGCAATGAGACTGTGAAAATACTTGCAGGAGGGTACAAGTGACAGAAGGAGAGGCGGGCGGGAAAACTTTCAGTAAGTAGCTACCTACTGAGGGCGATAATAACAGTCCCCTGCCCCTGTCCCTCCCCCCTCAGCCCACGACCTTACCACCTGACGCCTCCTACTCTTTCGAACAGCGGTGTGGGTTTGTTTACGTCCCACATTAAAAAAATAAGTGCTGTGAGACGGGGCCTACGGTTTTTCGTCCTTATCCGTCTGCTCTTGTTACTGTTTCCATTGTTTCCAGCTGTCCACGGTTACAACCCCGCTCTGTTGAAGTTCTTTTGGTGTTGCGTTTATGTCTTGCAAAGTAAATTTACTACGGAGTATAATCAGCCTTGCAGTTTAATGTGTCTTTCCAATCTTTCCAACATGAAATTTTCACTGCATGCAGTTTAATTTCTCAAAATGTAACTTTTGTTACAACAGTAAACCTACGGCAGTTTTACTACTACTTTTGTCACAATTTGGCAAATGCCGCTGCCACCACCGCAACGGGTTTGAATCATCAACATCACCCTCTTGTTCTTGGGGCGGCGGGGGGGGGAGGGGGGGGGAGGAAGGGGCGAGGAGGGTTCTACCATCAAATACCTATATGGGCAAATGCTGCTCAATGGAAGAAATGATGTAAGGACTCCTGATTTAGATTGCAGGGGTAGAATACTTCGAATAGATTCGGATGACAGTCTTTCAAGATTCAGTCGCTAAACACCTTCCAACCAAGCCTCAACTCAACAGACTGAAAAAGGGC
>CALNXI010000018.1:52528-75016 GCA_942486025.1 Porites evermanni
ACAATAATTCTCACCAGTATAAGTTTAATTTATAAAAAATAACATTTTTATAACAGATTTAACCTGGCGCGTTTTTTAATTCTCTTTTGTACACTTTGTGCAAACGCCGGCTCCCCCCCCCGAGGGGGTTTGAAAACAACACACCCCCCGGGGGGTCTTGGGGGGGGGGGGGGGGGGGGGGGGGGGGAGGAAGGGGCGAGGAGGGTTCTACCATCAAATACCTATATGGGCAAATGCTGCTCAATGGAAGAAATGATGTAAGGACTCCTGATTTAGATTGCAGGGGTAGAATACTTCGAATAGATTCGGATGACAGTCTTTCAAGATTCAGTCGCTAAACACCTTCCAACCAAGCCTCAACTCAACAGACTGAAAAAGGGCTGCTCACCTTTCAACTTCGTCCAACAACAATAACTTTATTTATCCACGGTTAAAAATCACCAGGCAAAGTGAATTACTTCAAAAATTTAACCTATTTAACTAATTTAATACTTTAACTAATTAAACGTACCTGCTTTACATGATTGCCTTGACTATAGACATATTTCAAAAGAGATCACTGCAGCCGTGTTTAAAAGAGGAAAGAGTTCTCGCTTGCCGCAGCTCAACAGGTAAACTATTCCACGGCACCGAACCTCTATGGGTAAAACTGTTTTTAACATAATTGGCACGGGGCAGTGGCCAGGAATAGCTAGCTTTCCCTCGGAATCCTTCAGGGAATAACTGGAGACTTCATTACGATAGGAAAACAAAGAATTCAAATATTCCTAGGCAAGGTCATTCAGCGACTTATAAACCATAGCCGCAGTTTGAATTTTCCGTTGAGTGTCCAGCGTTTTCCAGCCTAAGGATATAAAAGGATTGTCAGCACTGGCATCACAAGGAGAGAACGTCAAAATACAGGGGGCGCGATTTTGTAGTTTTTGCAGTTTAGTTGCAAGGGATTTGTTACAATTCCCCCAAACAACGCTACAATATTCAAAAATGGTTGCACTAAGGCGCTATATATAGTTGAGAGCACTTCAAAATGTAACAAATGGCCGACTACTCTTCAAGATACTAATGCCAGAAGCAATCTTTTTAGCGATAATATAGATATGTACATTTCATGACAGTCTCATCCACATAAACACCAAGAGATTTAGATGTATATAGGGGCATTATCGGTAAAGAGGGAAGGAGGTGTATTGAAAGTCTTTAACTTTTGCCTAGACTGATTTGCCAAGCTCCCCCCTGGAAACGAGGTTGGCAGTCTATAAATTGTGTGCATGAATGAACGAGGGTGGTTTCGACAACCTCTCTTCTCAGACCACAAAGTGCACTCGCCCTGTGGGCTCGTGCACTTTTGTTGGTCTTTGAAAAATTTACAAGTGCTTATTAATTCCGAATTGCACGAGAAAAATCATGTGATTACCTATACATATACCTTGCAATGCAATGCAATGAAATAGAATACAATACAGTGCAATAAATCAATTAACTTGGCGTCAGAATTCGGTCTGTTATGAGTACTGTTATGTTATGTTAAAAAAAAAATCAAAAACAAAAACGAAGAAAAAGCAAGAGAGAAAACCCAATCATATGTATCCCCCCGATACTCGATCCCCGATCCTATTTTTCAGGAAACCGCTAAACCAATTTAAAATTTACAATATCGTCTTCACTTAAGTATCAAATCTGATCCAATTTGTTTTCGCAAAATCCCAAGCACTACTGACGTACTGCTGGGATCGTGCACTTTTGTTGGACTTTGAAAAATTTACAAGTGCTTATTAATTCCGAATTGCACGAGAAAAATCATGTGATTACCTATACATATACCTTGCAATGCAATGCAATGAAATAGAATACACTACAGTGCAATAAATCAATTAACTTGGCTACAGAATTCGGTCTGTTATGAGTACTGTTATGTTATGTTAAAAAAAAAAATCAAAAACAAAAACGAAGAAAAAGCAAGAGAGAAAACCCAATCACATGTATCCCCCCGATTCTCGATCCCCGATCCTATTTTTCAGGAAACCGCTAAACCAATTTAAAATTTAGAATATCGTCTTCACTTAAGTATCAAATCTGATCCAATTTGTTTTCGCAAAATCCCAAGCACTACTGACGTACTGCTGGGCATATCATAGAAGATTAAAATTTCATTGAATAAAGTACCAATCGATTCAAATTTCACGATTTTAAGCTTTCGTCTCCAGTGTCTCTTAATTTTTGAATTGATCAAGATCAACCAAATCTTACTTATTTTCTCAGAACAAAACTAAATTTTTACAACACTTTTAAAACAGATACAAATGTAAAAAGCAAAATTTCTAAACGCTATAAAATTGTTATTGTTGATGCATTCTAGCTAGCCCCAGTTCACTGAGAACAATATGTGCGTCTAGTCCGGGCGACTAGCTTGTTTTAAAATTACATGTGACTTGATGCTAAGTTTCGAGTTTGTTACTGGTACTTTGGGTAAGTATAGAAGCAAAAAAAGAAAAAAGTCTAAAAAGTAGACCCTGACAGCCTGCACATGCACAATGGCATTTTGCAAACGACTACTATTACTCTTTGGTCAGATTTCCAAATGTAATGAAGAATATATTGCTCTTTGCGCATGTTTATGTAGTTCGACGCCTGGTTCGAAAGTGTTGACTGAGTAACACACTCAGTTATACAAACTCGTTATTAAAATGATATGTTTTGCACGTCTAGAAGGCGTGTAAAAGAGGGAAGTAATAACAAGGTGAGCTTTTGAAGTTCGAGATTTATTTATACACTTGTGAACAACAAAGAATGACATATTTTCTCGGATGGCGTGTGTTGACACAGCTATCTAAAGTTTAGGATCACAATGATATAATTATGCTGCTGATCCTCTACCCAAAACGACTTTGAAAATTTTCTAATACACAATGGTTTATAGTCCCGGGGGGGCACTTGGGTATTTTTTGGGTGGGTATGTGCCGCCCGGGACTCCAGATTGGCACCCCGTTCAAGAAAAAGGCCAATTTTTTATACCCCGTTCTAGAATTCGCCCTAAAACTAATACCCCGTTCTAGAAATGGGCCAATTTTTTATACTCTGTTCTAGTGTGCAACAAGAGTACAACGGTTTGCTTGTTAACGCATTGATCGTATTTTTTTCCTTGAATACTTTCAAATGGCTGCTTACAAAAGTGGAGAGCTTTCGTGGGTTCGAAATATTATACCCCGTTCTAGAAAACGCCTCTGAAATGGATACCCCGTTCTAAATCAGGAGCTTAGAAATCACGAACCCTTTGGGCGGCACATACCCGTATAGGTAATGTATGGCAGTACCCCCCCCCCCCGGGTTTATAGTACAGTACTTTGAATTGTGTCTCCAACACGATGCACCAGTGAAAAGCCAGAGACACGATTACTTAACACATTCATTTTCTGACAATTGCACATAATTCACAAAAGATGCTCATTCGCGCGCCTATCGGCTCCTGCGTGCGTCCAAATTAAAGGTTGCTTTGTATAGAATATCGACAACTTTTTTTTTAATTTTGAGTTAGCAAAACAGGTGAGGTATATCGTCGAACTGTGAGGTCAGTAACATTTGGGGCCATCAGCACTGGAAAACACAGTAGGCATCGAGGTAGCATTTGTTGAGTTTCCATTTCTATCCTCAGTTCAATTCAATTTTTTGAGCCAAGGATGAAACCGGCCGGAACATAAACCAGTTGAAATAGAAATAATGGAGAAAATATCAGCTTGCATTGTGGCAAGAGAGGATAAAGCTTTGTTACCTGTGGCAAAACGCCAATTAGTCCATCCTTATCTCTGTTCGTGTTCCAAGATCTCGGGAGACTAATTTTCGAAAAAATTTTTTAGTACTACATTGCTGTTTACAGACATATTCAGCTTTAGGATAAAGTTATATACAAACAAAAACGTAAGGCTCTTCCTAATCAGTCCCTATGTAAACTTGGCCTGGGAAAAGTGATGAGTTTCGCGGGGGCAGAAGGGAAAGGAGAAAACCTAAGGACGAAGCAGCACACATGATGCAATGCACATGCGTTGTCATCAAATTTGTCCCTCTGGGACTGGAATAGTTCTGTTTGCTGGAGGAAAGACATATATATGTATTTACAAATAAGCTGTAAATCGCCACTGCAAGATTCTATCGTTGTTGTTTTCGTTTGCATCATTCTCGTCAACTCCATATTTTGTGCCATATCTGTCGCTGACTTGACTCGTTGGTTTTCTGTAAGGCAGTGGTAGTCTGTTTAGCTCTCGCCCAGTCCTCATGAAGAAAGCACGACGAGATGGTGGGATTCTTGTGAGTTCTTCTACCGACAGGTTTTCCTGAAGAGTGTTTTACGAAAACAAGTTAATCTAGAGGAACACTAAGTGATGTGTTTACTGTAAATGATCGATTAAGCGCCGCTACTCGAATAAGCGGTTCTCTCCAATAAGCACCGCACATTTACCGAAAATAATTAATAAACGCCGCGGGGCTAATTTGGGTATTTACAAATAAACGCCCCACCGTTGTTTCACAAAGAGACTGAGAAACTGTGTTCATGTTACCTCTTATATTTGAGCAGCAATACTTTCAGAGACCGAGAAACTGCGTTCATGATACCTCTTGTATTTCATTCGAAATCATTTTATATTAAATTGTGCATACCTAGTAAGCGCCTCACTTAATTCTCTTTTTTTTGCCCCCAGTGTTTTACCAATAGATGAACTAAGCGCCGCACCTTTAACAGGGAAAATGAAATTGGTGCCGCGGCACTTAATCGATCATTTACGGTATAGTAACTTCGCAGGACCTCTCTCCTTAGTTGCCGTCGTCGAGGTTCTGAATTAACACTAAGAAAACGACAGCACCTACAAACATTTCTTCAAAAAATTTGAAACAATAATTCGGCTTCAATTTGTCAATTTTAGCCGACATTTTCCTTTTAACTGACTTCAGAAAGAGAAGAGGCGTCGTCTTAGTTAATTGAGAGTATGTACCCTACAAAACATGAAATATTAGGAAGTTTCCTGTTGTAGCCAAGCAGTGACGGCAAAGACATGTGTAGTACAAAAGAACGTGATGTCCTTTTAAACCTATTGCTTTTTACTTTCTCGTTGTCGTCACCGTCGTCGTTACTTAAGCCTCCTTTTATCGTCGTGGCAGTATAGCCATACGGTGATACTGTGCAATACTGTGTAGTTTGGTAGCCGTGGGCTTCTTGCTGAGTCAGAGTTTGGTCTAATTTAAACCAGTTAAAGCTATTTGGCTACACTTTCATCCACAAGGTTAAAATTTTTGTCTAGTACTTTACACTAGTTAAAATTTCTGGCGCCCTTTGGGGGGTTAGGTACTCCATGTCCGAATTTCTGAAATTGTCGTTTGTTTTTCTTTTCTGGTCTCTAGTAGTCTCTACTCACATGTGTTTGTATATCAACTTGCCACCTATCCACGTATTTCGTCTCTTTGCGACGCTTTTCTGCTCGATACAGCAGCAGTAATATTGAGACAACTAGGAAGGCAGTAAGGGCAAGCCCAAGGATAATAGCAATGATATCCACTCGTGTCAGTCCTTCCTGTGGTGTGGCTATTTCCTCTTGTTCTGCTGTTAATTCTAAAAATAGAAACTAACGTTAATTAAGTTATGACCAGAATAGCCCTTATTATTCTTGATGCCCACCATCTTTGCAGGCGCTTCAGTATGGATGGGAAAAGAGCAATTTCACGTGGTTTCTCAGGGGGCAAACATGTATTAAAATTTGCCAATAGGAGTAATCACGGTCAAGTTTTGCTTTTATCCCCTCAGTTCTTTATTAAAGCGCGTTCAAAGATGGCGGGTATGGTGAATAATAGGTTCTACCGTGGAACCCCGTTAATACGGTCACCAATGGGCCAAACAAATTTGGCCGTATCAAGAGGTGACCGTATTAACGAGGGGATTTTTACAGTATGGCCGTTTTGCCAGATGGCCAAAAAAAGTAGCCGTAATAACGAGGTGGCCGTAAGGCGGGGTTTCACTGTATTTAAATGTACACTTATGATATTCATGCTCTTTATGATAGACATCACCGGGTTTCCTCATGCCCTTAATATAACCCTAAAGAGAAATGGCGTTGTATGGAATTACACTTTATTGCGTCTAATATGAAGCTCTGCATGTCCGAGTTATTTGCATTTCTGGACACAAGTGACTCAGGGGAGACCTGTGAGTAACGCCGACGTGGTTGTCCCTTTCGTAAATGGTCGCTGCCATTTTTATAACACTTTTTATAAGGCTTGGTTACTAATGGTAGCAACGGCAAATAGGCAGCGCCATCCCGTATCCTGCCACATAAAAAAATTAAAACAAAAATAATAATTCATTAAGTATGCGCCTATGTTATTTGCTAGCCTAAAATGAAACGACTTTGTTACCTTGGTATAGTCACATATTACCATATTAGTTGATATTTTCCCCACCTAACAAATAACATAAAAGTTTCATTTCTCACCGGTAGAGTCGTCTGTTTACTCAAAATTCCCTTCCTTAGACCTGCCATTCTGATGAATTCCCTTTATAGTCCGACTTATTCAGAATTTGGCAGAACAAATTGCATTTCAGGGATTCCTTTCAAGGTTCTTATATAGCCTATAATATAACACTGAGGAAACTGAAGCCATATCCAATAACTTAGGAAGGTCGATCGTTTTTTAGCAATTAGAGTGGTCTCCCCAATATTGAGCATGCATTACACTACCTTACCGAATCGTTAACCCCGGTTACGAGTAATTCATTATCGTTAACCCCAGTTACAAGTAATTCAGTATCATAATCCGGTCAAGTTGTGTGAAGAGACGCGTGTGTCCTTGAAAGAGAACAGTGCTCAAATCTTTTGGGTTTACAGTTTTCACTTCTCACCTTTCATGACAGTAAGCCTTACTCTTCTCAATACCACAGACGAGTTAGCTGTACAAACGTACAAGCCACTACCACTTGTCTCGAGATTAGACAACACTAGCATGGACTGATTGAAAGAGCTAATGTTAACAAGCACATCTTCGCCGTCTTTGCTCCAGGACAGTATGAAAGAGTGGTTTCGGTCTCCACAAGTAAGGTTGACATTGCCTCCTTCCTCTATTGTCTGAGTTTCTGTATCTGAAAAAACATGAACATTCATACAACACTGACGTGGATTGATGGAAACTAGAAGTTTCATCTTTGAAAGACGGTTCTCTAGAAAGTCATGAAACGTTTTGCGGAAAAGAGGTTTTTATCCCCTAGGTATGCTCCTGTTAAAGCTTGTTAAGTGGTACTTTGGCGCTGCGCAATCAACAAAGCGAACGAGTCAAAATTTAAAGTTAGGAGGCCATTCTGCGTTATTCATTTAGCCGCAAATCCCATGGACTCAGTTAAATCAAATTAGGAGGATGACCGGTCCCATTTTCACCCAAGCGACCTTTAGTTTATCATGATGCCTCATCTCAATTGAACGTCTAGCAAGTATGGGTACCTGCGGAAATCGATTTCCATCAAATCGTCGATTTTTCAGGTGACGTCGTCGCATATCAAGAATAAATTTTTTTGCGTGGTAACCCAATTAGCCAACTCAGCGCAACCAAGACGACAACAGAAACGAGTGAAATGAGCAACTTGATTAAAATGGCAATGAGATCATCGCTTTTACCGCTAAGATTGGGCTTCATCATAAACGATCGTTGCGACTTCGATTTCGTCGGAAATACCCAATATATAGGCTCTAACTTCACTTCTGAAATCGAAAAGGCGTTTAACTTTGTTGCCACAAAGTATTGCAGAAAACAAACAACAATTATCATCAACAATGTAAACATCTCCAATCACTGCTATGTGTGCATATTTATCACAATCATTATCTGTTTTTCTCCGTATTTGCGCATGATAATAAACATGATGCTGATATTTTTCGAACTTCAATAGTGGTCGAACTCAGAAGCGTGAAAACGGAATTACTTTTGTACAACTCGAAAGTTTATTTCCTTACCACTGAAGTGCTACTACAAAAGCTTAAACCGCAGCTGTTAAAAAAAATAACAAAATTGCGCGGCTCAAAAGTAAAAAATTTCAAATGACCAACACCACACACAGCCCCGCCCTTCTAGTACAAGGATGATATCAAAACAGTTTATAATATCATTATTAATGAAGCTTTTTGATAGCAATCCTTCCTTATCGCATCATCAAATTTATTATGGACTGTCGAGTGTAATCTTATGAAATCTTAAGCGGTGGATAGTTCAGCTCCATGCCTGTTATGCCGAAGCTTTCATAGTCCAACAATTGTCTAACAATGTTCTCTCAAAGCGCTTCAAAAACCGTTTATACACGAGATAGTTTATGCCATCGACCAAAACAATACGAGCTCAATACTAGTTAAGGTATCGCAATGCCTTTTTGGTTGTGACCAAAATAACGATGACAGTCAACACCTTAAAGTACATAAAATTGTTATTTAAACAACAAATCTATAGCTAAATGTTTTGACTTACCAGTTGTTGCCGATGCAGGGTCTTGAACCAAAGTAAAACACGCTATTCCTAGCCAAAATAGATTCAACATTCTAAACTGCCATACTGAATACGAAATCAGTGGCACACATGTACAATTGCTGGCACTTTTTTTCATTTATATAATTTGTGTTATATTCTTTTCAGTTTAAGATTGTTTTTTGTTTTTAGTTTCACGTCGGTCGACCAAGGAAGTATTTATTCCAAACTTCTCATGCCAGCTGCCGTGAATAGAAGGAAATCAAGTACACCGTCTTCTGTATGGAGTTTTAAGGCATTACACTCTTTAACTATATTCGATGAGCCATTTCCAAGGGCAATTTAGTACACCTCGGCGTCTTCTGATCAAAGCCGGACTTAATGAGAGGAAGAAAATTAAACTCCAACAAGCGCGCTCACGTTAGTAAAAGTCGGAAGTTAAATCACTGCACTTACGATAACATAAACGAGCAGAGTAATGTAGACGTAAAATAAAATGCAAAGCACGCGACGTAATCAAAGACAAATTTAGAATGGCTAATATCAAAGATTACAATTGACAAATATTCCTTAAGAACAATATTGAGATTGGCTAAAATTAATCGGCGCCGTTTAAAACAAAGATCGCAAGCAAATGAGACACTGGCTACTTCTGCTATCTGACGGGCATGGGATTCTATCTCGCTATCTTGCGACAAGAACGAGGGCCTTCTGATTTGACCCATTCAGTTCGGTTTGGTTCCGGGTGGAAATTTCTTTCGATTTCGTCCGACGTATGAGAGGGAATTCAGTCCTCTTTTCATTGGACTATTAACCTGTTTCGATTCGTCCGTTCCTTCCTTTTTCATGATCATAATATCGGCTTCAAAGAATAAAACCTCCCAGCAGACTTGAAAAGGAGTCAAATTATTGTCTTAGTTTATTGTTCAATAGATTTAGTCCGTTTAAACTAAAGTCGTTGCGACTTTTGCTCTGGGTCGTGTCCGCAGGAGACGTTGTCATTCAAAAGACACCCGATTTGTTTATTAACATTTGCCTGTATATTTCAGTGTTTCCTTACGAAGCCACCGAAGGGGAGTTTAAAATATTTATAATCTAACATTGAGAAGAAATCATCTGATTGTATTCAGTCCACTCTTAAATTCACCTGGACCATTCTAATATTCAACCCAAATAGTTACCAGTTAAATACCTTCCAAAATAATGCGTTCAGTCCAAGAATCCATCACATAGAAAATCCGTTGGCCACTTGGCTTTAAAAAAAATCTCCAGGGCGTTACAACACTTGTTTAGAACAAATGCAGCAAATCAAATGGTCTGAACAAATTTGAGGCTTCGCCCAGATGCATCCTTATTTCTTGAAACTCACCAGGCGGGCGTTTTTCTCTCGGAATCACGGCCATCCGTCCACACGCATCCGACGGTAGCCTGCGTAGCAAGCGTTTCCAATCGAGTTATTGCTCTCGTCCCAACTTTCTCGACAAATTCGCGCAGAAACGCTTGCTACGCAGGCTAATCCGACGGAGACGGTCACCGAAGACATAACTTTTCGGAGTGTATTTTTGAAAACGCCTGTTTCCGAACAAGGACTGTTAGGAACACAAATTGTCGAACATGTTCGTTTATGTCGCACTGCTGCTTCATTGCCATTTTCCAGGCTCACTATATTGGGCATATTTTGAGTTGCATATTTCATCGGTGAAATGTTAAGCTTGTTATTTCAGACTATTACTTACGGATCAGTAGATAAACAGACACATAGATAGACACTTTATTTCAAAAATACGTATCAGTCATGAGCTGGATTGTCGATGAATTGCGTATTAAACCTATTCAAAAATTGCCACAGTTGTTAAATATAAAACATGTGGAAGTACATTCGAATATACTTATTTTTATAACTATTTACATGAATACACTTTATAAAACTGTTCCTCACCGTATTAGATTTAGAATTTACACTTTAAGGGAGTATTTAGGACTTTAAAACAGCGGTAATATGCAGACAGTGCATGCGCCGCCTTATCTTCCAAGATACCATAAAAGGGATTTACATATTAAACAGTTTATGGTGGTCCACCAAACGCTCGATTTCCAAGCTTTCTAAAGCTGACAATCAATCCACCAAAAAATTAGCCTGCGTAGCAAGCGTTTCCGTTTGGTTTCAGAGCAAACAACGAGGGTTAAGAGTCAAAGACCGCTCGAAAAAATTTGGCTCTCGTTTCATTTCTAGCGCGGTCAAAACCGAAAGCGTCCCCCTCCTCGGTCTTTCTTTGCTCGCTTGCTACGTAGGATACAAAAAAAATATTTAAAAAACTTCCCTTTTTCTAAAATCCTTAGAAATAAATAGAACCATAGAAACAGTCTTCCCAAGAGGTTAATTTAAATGGAAACACTATAGGATCGCGTCCGCAAATTTTAAAGGGGTGAACAGGTTACCTGCTGAAGGGCGAAAACAAGTTGAAGCGATAAGTGTGGACGCATTTTGAGAAAGGAAAAATTGCATTTTCAAACAATTCGGATAGGTGTTGCTCAGCTTGAGTTGTGTCCATAATATTTTTTCCGCTCTCTAAACATTGCTAACTATTTGGTAATGCGCTGGGGTCGGCGAAGTTTCCATATGAAAGCTTCCTGTCTCTGTAAAAGCATTCTGATATCTGTATCGGTAAGGCGGTGGTTCCATGTTTACACCTCCAGTTTCAGCAGGAATATCCTGGAAATACACAGATAATAAGTGTAACTGATAACAATAATAATAATAATAATAATAATAATAATAATAATAATAATAATAATAATGATGATGATAATGATAATGATAATGATAACTATAATAATAATGATGATAGATCACTTCCACCAAGAATTCGGAAAAAGAATTCAAGTATAGCCCCGGTTGTTCAAACGTTAGATAGCTCTATCCACCGGATAAATCACTATCCAGCGGATAAATATTTGGGAAACCAACTGCGTTATCCACTGGATAGATTTATATCCGGTGGATAGTGCTATCCAGCGTTTGAACAACCGGCCCGTAGAAATCACCAGAATGTGGCAGATGAAGACAGAACAAATCCCAGTAGTCGTAAGCGTAGTAGAAGTGGTTTAGAAAGGCTCAGAGAAGCTCGTTAGAGAAATCACCAGGAAACATCATCCTCTGGGAAATTCAAAAGACAACATTGCCCAAGGTATATATTCTAGGGAAGTTCGCTCCTATCCATCAAGTGACAATATAGACAGAGCAACTATCAAGCGCCCCAGGTTGAAGGTTTGAACCCCGCCTCTGGAGAAGAAATACGGTCTCATGAACTGAACACTAATAATAATGATAATGATAGTGATGACGACGAAGTTTGTACCTAGCCATTGTTGCGTGGTGCAAACTTATGACGAATATTATACTCACTTTATCAACGTCATTTACTTTGAAATTTACACCTCTGTCAAAATATAGAGCACGGCACAAGAAGAAACCAATAAATGACACGATAAAAATTGTTAATCCTAAGGAAACGCCGAGAGCGATGCTTTCCTGTGTTCCAAGATCTCCTACAAAAAAAAAAGAAAATGCACAAATAAATAAAATTTTGAAACGTCGGTCGACAATTTCCTGATTAATTTAAATTATTAATTTAAATTAAGGTTTAAATAAATAAAATACAACAATACAATGTAATGCAACATGGCAATTCCATACGATGAATCTATGAACTTTGCGTCAGAATTCGGTTTGTTATGATTCTGTTATGTACCAGTCAATCCCAAAACCACCCATGCCCAGCCTTCCCCCCCCCCCCCCCCCCCCCTCCCCTTTTTTTAAAAACTTTCTCCCTTTTCCCCCCCACAATAAACTCCCCCCCCCCCCCAAACGGACCACACCCCCCCCCCCCCCCCCCACCCTCCCACACCATTTCCACAACACCTTACCCTTTTTTCTACATAAGAACACATTCCATCTACACAATACACGGTCGACAATTTCCTGATTAATTTAAATTATTAATTTAAATTAAGGTTTAAATAAATAAAATACAACAATACAATGTAATGCAACATGGCAATTCCATACGATGAATCTAGTACCTTTGGCTCCGAATTTGGTTTTTTATTATTCTGTTTTGGACCAGTCAAACCCAAAACCCCCCCTGCCCCGCCTTCCCCCCCCCCCCCCTTGCATTTAACTTTTTTGAAAAACTTTAGCCGTTTAGCCGGTCAAATGCACATGCCCCACCGGTTAAGAGCGTCAAATCCCCCACCCACCAACGACTACATTCCAAAATCTTTCCATGAGTCATTACCGTTTTATTCAAATGTAAATATCCTTCTAGACATAACTGAAATATTTAGCTTAAGTCTTGGAAAACTGTCTTACGGAGGTTTGTTCTTTTCAATGAAATTGTTCATTCCAGAAAGCCCACGTTACTGCAACATTAAACGGGCTTTTTCAAAGGCTCTTAAATAAATGCTCTAACAAAACAGTAAAAATAGGAGGAATGGCCTGTGAACGCGGTACACCGTTCTAAATGCCAAAAGAATTACAAAATCCTTTTGCTTGCAACGCTGACCAGCATTTTGACACAAAGCTCAAATGCCCGACTGAGCTGAGCGGGCCTCATAATTTCCCACTGTACGGAACAAAACTTTAGTCAAATGCCCGGGGTAAACGAGGAGAAACGGATGTTTTCGCAGCCTAGGGGTATACACACTGAATTCTGCAAAGCTGATCATACTAAGTAAAAATTAACTTCGGAAGACATCAACACGACACTGAATAAGAAAAAACAGAGCGGGTCGTAGCAGTAGACAGCTGTTTCCCCATTTTTGTTGTTCGTCAGTACGGCGCAACGAACAGAGACGCTATGCTCCAAAATTCGATTCCCGCACACTCTGTTTAGGAGCCCTGACACCGAACTCAAACACTCACAGAATCACGCCATATCACGTGTCCGAGAGAGGGCAAGAGTCCAAGTGCATGTCTATGATGTCTCGGATGGACAAAACCAACCTTAGAAACATGGGCAAAACCATGCAAAAAATGAACAGCATATCGGATCTATAATGGACCTACGGCCCCAAAAAGTAAGTAATAAATTGACATTTAAACTGCAAAGGACCGAAAACGAATATGCCGCCCGGGGGACGGGATGGGCAGTTTTGAAATCGACCGGTACATTACATAGTTACTGGGATAAAAACAAACAAACAAACAAAAAGACAAAAGCAACAAAGAAAAGAAAATCGATCCCCTATCCTCGATCCACGATCCTTAATCCCTGATCCCCGATTCTCGATCCTGGATCCTCTCTCAATCTCCAATCCCAATTTTCTATAGGAAATCGTTAAATTAAGAGTCTCGCAAAATCCCTAGCACTGCTGACGTACTGCTGGGCATATCATAGAAGATTAAAACTTCACTGAATAAGTACGATTTAAATTTCATGATTTTAAAGCTTTCGTCTCCAGTGTCTCTTAATGAATACTATAGACCTTGTCACGGTTTTCAAGATCAACCACCAAATCTTACTTATTTTTGCAAAAAGAAACTTCATTTTTACAATACTGTTAAACAGACACCAATCCAAAGAGAAAAATTTCTAAATGCTATAAAACTGTTATTGTTGTTGCCTTGTATCTAGCCCCAGCACCAGAACAACATGAGTGCTTAGTGTCTCTTGATGAATTGTTCAAGATCAACCACCAAATCTTACTTATTTTCGCAAAAAGAAACTCGATTTTTACAATACTTGTAAACAGATACCAATGCAAAGAGAAAAATTTCTAAATGCTATAAAACTGTCATTGTTGTTGCCTTGTAGCTAGCCCCAGCAAAAAAAGAACAATTAATATGAGCGTCTAGTCCGAGTGAGTTAAGCTTGTTTTAAAATTTTAGATGACCTTTGACACGAAGTTTCAATTAGTTTGTTACCGGTAGTTTGGGTACGTATAGAAGCCAAAAAAAGTCCGAAACGTAGACCCTGACAGCCTGCAACTGCACAACGGCATTTTGTAAACGACTACCATTACTCTTCAGTCAGATTTCCAAATTTAACGAATAATGTGTATTGCTCGTTAAGTGTGTGTTATCTTCGAAAGTGTCGACTGAGTAACACAGCCAAGTTTACAATTTCGTTAATCATTGCCATGCCGCTTTTCCTGAAACGGAATTTTGACTTACCAGTAGCTTCAGGAAGGGCCTGGAGAAACCAACTACAAAAAACCAAGTTCGCAACCTCGGAGGAATACATTTTTGGACTGACTCAAATGTTTTAGTTAATTCAAGTAGTTCAATGATTAAGTCATTTTGAGTTTGTGCCCCTCAGTTTGCTCCTCGTCAGGAAGTCACGCAATTGTGAGGTCTAAGCTAAGCTTGTATTCCCTGTATGGCTGATTCTTGTTTTTTAATCCCTTCAAAGGATTAAAAATAAAAATTGGAATTTCTTTTTTTAAAAAAAAAAAAATTAGTCTTGGGCCTGGGCCAGGGCCAGGATAAAAGCATTTCGTTTCAGTTGCGCGAGTACTCAGTGGTAATGAAAGACACTATTAATTAATCGTCAGGTATGAGGGTTCGTTGGTTGTCTCACGACAGTCACATTGTTATAGATCACGACGTTTCGACCGCGAACTACTGGTCTTCATTAGGCTTAAGACCAGCAGTAAGAGTTCCAAACGTAGCTATAAAAAACTAATAAAAAAAGAAAGAAAGAAGGTAAAAAAAAAAAAAAGCAAAGTACGGAAACTATCGCTCTCTTCGCAGAATTTGCGTGAAAGCATGGTTTAGGTAGTGGAGGGAAATGCTTTTGTTCTTGCAAACCAAAATGGCCGCAGTGACGTTAGTAGCCAAATCCAAGGAAGATTGTTGAATTGTTGTTTCCGGCTTACTCATCCCCTTCACTATGAAAAGAATTACAAAAACTAATCGCTTTTAAAAACTATGTGTCTCCGAGAATGGTTTAAATGTGAGCAGCAGTCCAAAAATAACGATACCATACTGTTCTAATACTAACGCAAATTAACTTGCCTTCGACGACAGGACGACGCATTTTTAATTAAAAAAAAAACGCTATCCGGGAGAAGCCTGGACAAGAACTTTAATAGCAGAAAGAAACTCAAGTACCGAAAACGGAAATACGTCATAGACCTCAGACTTCGCCGTTTCTACGAAGGTGTGTAGAAATGCTTCGTGTGATGTTGAAAACGCTTAATTCGGATAATTTGCAGTTTTCAACGACAGCAGAAATCAGCTGGACATACTGTTGATTTGTAGAAATTGGCAGGCGATCGAACATTACGAAATCACTTTGGCGAACTGCACGCTGTCCAGAAAGCTACTGTGTGAAATCTCAGTATCGTTACTAAATTCATGTTCTGCTAACAGGCGATTTTTAGCCGAGCAAGAAGAGACACATTCAGAGAAACTGGAGAAACGGAGAGGCAGAGAGCAAAAAATGATTTTCCTCTCTTCTCCTAGCCTGTCATTCTCGGGGAGTTTTTAATTAATTAAGCGAGTGAGTCATTTGGCCCCAAGCTCAAGCGATTATGCAAGTTTTTTTTTTTTTTTCAAAAAATTAATATTTATATTTTTATCGGCACTAACTATGATGTCAGTTTGATCGACACGATTCAATGAGTTTTACACTTGATCGTGCCCTTTGGTGTACTTTAAATCAACTGAGAAATTAAAAAAGTATAGTTTTTGACTTGGTGACATTCAAGCTGACTAAGATGTATTTTGAATGCTTCATGGAATGTTCCAGAATCCAGTCCATACAGTTTTTTTACTCACTTGACACTCGTTGACGTACATCAAATTAAAAGTCGATGATCATGAATGAGCGCATCGATTGAACAAGTGAGTCTCTTGATACAGAACGTAATTATCATCGATTTCATTTTATTCATTCTAAAATACTAAAATACTCCAACCTGCCGCTTGGTTAAAAGACAAAGTTACACGCAAGTACTACAAAGAAACTTCGTTGGAAATTGCCATCCGAACTCTGTGAAGTATTCTTCCATCCTTATTTTCCAGCTGATTTTCCAAGTACATGTTTTGTTCTGTACACGTACCCCATCAACGTCATCCTCCATTTACCCCTTTTCGCTAATTTTTTGTTTATTTTCTTCCCTCCTCGACCTTGATAATTTTCTTTCTCTTCCCATAACCAACATAACGACAGACAGACGGTAACTAGAACTGCTGCTGTCCTCACGCTTTCCGTGTTTGACAGACATGACTGTATATGTAAATAACGGATCAGTATACAAACCGGCCGGCGTCAATCGCTACAGGGCTTTTCATAAAAAAAGGACTCGACTTACCAGTAACTTCAGTAAATCCCTGGAGAAACAAACAACAAAGAGCAAGAGTTCCAACGTTTGAAGAATACATTGTTTACAAGCTTCAAATGTTGTAGTGTCTGTAGTAAATACAAGATTCGATCTTGCAGTCGTGCAGGTTTTTTTCACTTCGTGATATTAGTGCGTCACGCATGTAAGCTTTACCTTTGTTTTTCCTGCTTCGTTAATTTTTGCTTCATAAATAAAGCGTTTGTTTCGTCAGAAAAAGGCGAGTCATTTTGAATTTTATGACATGTACAGCCATAGTCAGGATAAATACATTTGGGTGATAATCGTGCATGCTCCACTTTTGTTGTCAAACTTGATAAACGGAATGCAATATTCCACAGAGGTATCTGTGTTCAAATATTATTTTCAATGCAGTGTTTTGGGAGGCGTTGATGGCTTTATCCTGAGCTTCATTACTGGACTTTAATTTACTAAAATTGGAAGCGGAGAGGGAGGAACCGGGAATGGAGAACCGAGAATGTGGATCGAGCACGGGAAGTGGGAAAATGAAAATTGAAAAACAAAAAAGGAATGAATTGGGGATTACTGATAGGGCTAGGTTTGTTCCAAGTTTCTTATTTTCCCGTTCCTCGTACTCGTACTCGTCCCCGATCCCTGATCTTCATTTCCAGGTCCTAGTTCCTAGTTCGTCAGTTAAGAAAAGGGATCAATTTCGGTTACTGGGAAACTGCCCACCTACCCCTCCCCTAAACCAACATTAACACTTACTGCTTGTTTAGGGCAAAATGTTGGCTTAGGGGAGGGGTAGGTGGGCAGTGTCCCAGAAACCGAGCTAAATTGATCAAAGAAAAGTCTCCTCACTGTTTATTCCCCTAAAAAATTGTTAAGGTAATTTTAACCTTCACTACATAAAATATTAATAGCGAACTGAAAAAATAAATAAAGAAATAAATTCAAATACCCAACGCAAAAATGGCTGCCGGATGAATATTCTCTTGTCTGCTTTCGTGTAAATTAAAATTGGCCTGACTAGCCTCGTTCTTCAGTACAAAATTCAAAAGAATACATCATCTCATTATCTCAAGCGAGGCTAGTCAGGCTACGTAGGTTTGATTCAAACAAGAGAATATGAATCCAGCACCCACTTTTTCATTGGGTCAATGATCATTCAACGTTTTTATACTCTATAAGGTGATGTCCACAAGACATTACGTGAACTGCGAACAAGCGGATTAGTCTGGAGGTAGATATAGTCTTTAACGAACAAATATCTTCATTATTATTCAAGTTACTTTTCTCGAAAAGTTTGAACGAGTCTAGAAGTCTAGAGATCATCATAACGTCACTGCACGTGACTGCCTTCTGTGGCCGTCCGGTCTGCTGAAGTGATGACTTGAGTTGCCCCGGGGCTGCCTTGGAGTTTTTCGTCGTAAGATAAAGGGCTGTCCACGACGTAGCTTTTGGGTACCAGACCCCAAACGTAAAAATTGGACGTCCTTTCCACGCTGACGCTTAAACGTAAGATACCCAGGCCTTGTTTATATTTGCAGGATTCTCTAAACTAGCCCTCCCTGTCTCAGTCAAAGAAGGGCTATTGTAGGAAGGCAACGGCATCATGCTAACACTTCCTGTTTCAGTTATTGAAGGATTATCCTGAAAGAAAAAGTACAATTAGAAAACGTTCATAATCTTTACCGCTAATTTGTTGCGCACTGAAAGTATCTGTTCCAGGATATTTCTGTAGCGGTGGTATTGAAGCAAATCAGCGAAAATGTTCCAACTTGTTACAGCTTCGCTAAAATCTTTTTTAAGGTAGTCTCAGACGCAGCCTTTTTTAGTGCGTCGTCAGGCAAGTCTCCTCCCCACGTAAACACGAAAGAGTTGCATTTAGCCTGAGAAAACAGCCGAGATTACGTGACACCAGCCTTCCCCGCGAAACCAAACGTCTGAGAAACGAGCGCAGAAATTCCATACTGATGACGTGTTGCTACCCGGCATGTTTGGGAAGTGCTTCTGATTGGTCGTGCTGTGAGGGAAATCAAATTTGCTAAAACCAATCAGAAGCACTACCCAGTTGGCTGAGTAGTTACACGTTATCAGTATGGATTTCCGCGCTCGTTTCTTCTCTCAGACGCCATTTTGCGCGGAAAGTACTGGTGGTGTTGCGAAATGTCGGCTGTTTTCTTAGACTGCGTTGCATTAAGAGATACCGCACAGTTAACTAATTCATTTATCGTGTGTAGCTTCATTAACAAATGGACAACAATTTTCCTTAGTCTATATTCTCATAGACCGTAGCTCTCGATCACTCATCGAGAGAGAACTCATTCAGTTATTGTAAAATGTCCTTTGGTTCAAAATAAAAGAGAGATTAATTTATTCGTCTCCTTGTCAGCTAGCCTACTGATCTCCAAAGATGACAACTTACAGATTATTCAGTGAAGCTAAGCTAGTAAATAAAACAAAAATGGTGTTCAAGATGATTAGCAGTTATTGAATAGGGCGTAATTTAAGATTCTCTTCTTTGGATTCATCATAAATTGTAAATATAAACCGCAAAAGACAAACGCGCAAGGGAGAAGAATCACGCTCGTACTTACCATCCTTACGCGCGAATGCTAGCAGTCTTATTATTCAGATTCAGTGGTTTTGTGATCTCGTCCTCACGTCCGGAGAAGCCAGGGGCGGCTCCTGCCTGGAAAATTTAGTTGAGAAAGTGTACATCCTCCCTGAAACTCCTACTTTTCTGGGGACCAATAAAAGGTCAGATGCCCCCCACCCCCCACAACATTTCAGATATAAAAGGCCTTGACACAAGGAGAGATGATAGAGAAACGGAATTCTAAACCTAGACCCAGGTTCCAGAAAGTACGAAACCTTATTTCATTTCAGCATACCTAAACAGCTGTCATGTTTACCAAATTTTAGACGAGAAGAGGTGGCCGGACATACCGGCTATAGAGCCGGTTTATTAGAGACTGAATACCCCTGGGGTTTTAATGCGAGTTATATTCTTACCCTTGTGTCCGTTGTGTATGTCTTAAGCGCGCGACATAAGAAGAAACCAAGAAATAATAAAATAAAGGCTGTTAACCCCAAAGAAACACCAATGGCAATTCGGTCATCCTTCCCAAGATCCCCTACAAATGGAAAAAAGGCAATCAAATAAGGACCGAGTGAAGGCGATCGCGATATCATATGTAGCCTCCCACGCAGAGGTTCTTCGTGGGGCAGGAACGCGTGACGAACCCCTAAGAACGCCAGTGTGGGAGGCTATATCATATGTAACAAAAACTGACTGAGTCAATCTAAAAAGTTCAGACCTACAAACAAGGTACTGAAATGGAAATAAATTGTCTCGCACACTTGTATTCTAAAATTGCGCCGATACAAGCCACGCCTTGACGTGAAGTGAGAAGTTTGGAATAATTCTGCCACTGCATGTAACCATGTGATTCTGTAACTACTTCCATAAACTTCTCGCGTGTGCTTCGAGAGGTTATCGTTAGGATTCCATCGACCGTAGCCCCTTCGGACACCTCATGAAGTTTACTAATTAGGGTTAAGCAGTGCCTTTACTGATTAGGGTTAAGCATTGTTTCGAAACTGGTTAGGTTCTTTTTTTTGGGTTGGGGTTGATGCTATATGTACTTAAATTAATTCACCTAGACCCAGCAAATCCTCAGTGGTTTAGCGGTTAGCGTAGAATACTGGACCATCTGGGTCGTGGGTTCGAATCCTACTGTCTTTAGTATAAATTCAAATTGAAGAGAACATGAACTTTCATGAACATTTCCAGCTTGAAATATCATCTAAGTGTGATATAAAAGGAGAAAACAGTCAGCCTACCTTGTGTAAATTTTATGAGGGGAGAAAGGGGCTACGGCCGATGGGATCTATTAAATGCTGACCGCTTCGAGAGTGTGTGCGAGTGACCGTGAACACACGGCCAAATCTGTGCGACTTGTTGCGGCGACAAATTCTGTTGCAGCGACAAAGATTTTCACAAAAATTCTCCAGTACACACGAAGCGATTTGTCGCTGCAATATGTCGCCGCGACATGTTGCTGCAACTTGTCGCCTAATGTGTACCGACCTTAAATGAGGTCGTTAAACATTGTAGTGGCAGAGGGTACTTTTAAGTTCGACGAAGTGTAGTTTTCTAAAAAATGATGCTTCTTCCAATTTCTGTCTAAGGTCGTATTTCGATGTTTTTCTGGGGTTCAGAATCATCCGATAGCAGAATACAGTAATTGCTTTATTATTCATTCAAAATAATTACTAGTTTTTAAAAGAAGAAACAAAACAATATCAATAATAAAAAAAAAACAAGCTTAAACATGCTTATAATATCTCGATCGATACGCAATGGCGGTTATTATACAACTGTTCCGAAGAGAAGGTGTTCAGATAGATGTTTCAAATCAGTTGGATAAAACTGAAAAAAAGAAATTTGTAAATTAAAAACGTCACCTAGTGTCGCACATTTCGGTGATTGTCAAGTGCATTTTACGATTGTCTTACAAATTCAGGATGGAAATAATTTTCTACCTACCATTGAATACCGTAAAGCCAAAGTTCGTCGCTTTCTTTTTCTTGTACGACTGCTTCATTTATGGTACAAATTTCGTTTTCCGAAAATCTCTCGACGCCATCTTGGTTCCGGTCGCAAAACAGTGAATAGCCAAGAATATTCCGAGTTACGGGAGCCAATCAAAACGCGCGAAAATTGCTATTCATCGATTTGGTAAATACTAGAAAGAATTAGGTATCCGTGGTGTTTGAGCCATCGGAACCGGAGACATATTTTGAATGAATAATAAGATAGATTAGACACAGCGTCCAGTAGCGGCGCCTGAATAAGACGGCCCGACATCGATCGCTCGCTTGCGGTTCCCCCAGATGGCGTCACATCGAGCAGAGGTCTGCGTGCACTTGGTTGTCCTGTGTCATAAGCACCGTTAGCAGCCTTAAACTGAGTTCGTTGAATCAGGTTTCTTTTTTTTTTTTTTCGATTCAATGAGTTAAAGTAAATACACTCTCTTTGCGTAGCTTTTGCAATGCCTTGGGTCTATTTCGCCGTTTCGGAGTTATCTATTTTTGTTTTGATGACACGAAAGTTCAAGAGTGTGATTACTGATACTGTATTTGAAATAATTAACTACGTATCACTTTCTTACAATCTTAACATTCTCATGATTCAAACTACAGGTCCAAAGTTCATAAACGCCGGCCGGCGTTCTGTATCAGTGCCTATGTGGCTGAGAATCTTATGGTATTCGTAATGTTTTACGTAACAATAAACGCCAAACGGTGCTCTTGATCTCTGACTTGATGAAACTAGTCAACTAGAAAAACTCTTTAAACAATGCTCTTCGTATCAGTCCAATCTGAGGACTTTTTGCCGAATATTTCAGAAAACTGAATGGCCCTGAGCGGCGTCAAAACAGCTTGTTTACCACAGAAAAGTACGAGCAATAAAGTGTTCCATTTTTTAGAGGTCTTAAGAGCATCATTAAACGATACTTACCACAAGCAGCTTTGGATAGTCCATGGAAAAACAAACAGCAAGAGAAGATGATTGCAACGTCCTTGGAAGAGGCCATAATTTAAAGTTTTAAACGAGCGGATTGTGAGTAAAGGTCGGGTCTCACGCCACTTGCTCACGGTGTCAACAGTATGTTAAATGGGTCACGC
>CALNXI010000018.1:75993-100422 GCA_942486025.1 Porites evermanni
TAAAGTAAATACACTCTCTTTGCGTAGCTTTTGCAATGCCTTGGGTCTATTTCGCCGTTTCGGAGTTATCTATTTTTGTTTTGATGACACGAAAGTTCAAGAGTGTGATTACTGATACTGTATTTGAAATAATTAACTACGTATCACTTTCTTACAATCTTAACATTCTCATGATTCAAACTACAGGTCCAAAGTTCATAAACGCCGGCCGGCGTTCTGTATCAGTGCCTATGTGGCTGAGAATCTTATGGTATTCGTAATGTTTTACGTAACAATAAACGCCAAACGGTGCTCTTGATCTCTGACTTGATGAAACTAGTCAACTAGAAAAACTCTTTAAACAATGCTCTTCGTATCAGTCCAATCTGAGGACTTTTTGCCGAATATTTCAGAAAACTGAATGGCCCTGAGCGGCGTCAAAACAGCTTGTTTACCACAGAAAAGTACGAGCAATAAAGTGTTCCATTTTTTAGAGGTCTTAAGAGCATCATTAAACGATACTTACCACAAGCAGCTTTGGATAGTCCATGGAAAAACAAACAGCAAGAGAAGATGATTGCAACGTCCTTGGAAGAGGCCATAATTTAAAGTTTTAAACGAGCGGATTGTGAGTAAAGGTCGGGTCTCACGCCACTTGCTCACGGTGTCAACAGTATGTTAAATGGGTCACGCTACTCATGCATGCAAAATGAGTGTATCGTCTGCACTTTTTTAAAATAAGTACACAGCTTGTTTGCGGGCTTTTTTATAGGTGACGCATAGAGTAAAACATAAGCGAATAGATGTTGGGAGTAAATCAGGCCCGATTAACGTTGCAGCCGATATTTTGGCGAATGCTTGGGTTTTGCCATAGCTAATGAATTTTAAAAATATCCTAAAGTACCTGATTATTCAATTTGTCACGAATCACTGGCAACAGCAAATTTATAATATCCACAGCTATTGTTAATTGCCCTATTATTTCCGCTACCTCGGAAACTGTGATGGATTTATTTCTTTTTTGTCTCAGTGAGCTATTAAGATAATCCGAATGTAAATTATTCACAGTGACTGCACTAAAAAATTTGTTGGACGTTACATTAGATTAAAACCACCCTCAGAAAGTGAACAAAAGAAGTGGTGAAGTGTACAGTAGAATCCCGATCTCTCAAACCCTCGGTTTTTCCCAATTCCCAATAATTTGACCTATCCTTTATTTTTCTTCGACCACTGAAACACTGTAATTTTTTTAATTATCCCCGATTTTACGGAACCAATTTGCTTTTACCAAGGTGGCTCGAAAAATCGGGATTCCAAGCCCCGGGGAGAACCACCCATGTAAAAGTGACGAGGATGCTCATCGTCTCGCTTAGGGGTGTAAAGTGCATATTTCGGTCATACTTTGGGACGGAAAATCACTATATTTCAACCTCGTTCCCAGGGTTCTCTCCTACCCTTCCTGCGGGAAAAGATTTTCTCTCAGTATAGTTCTGGCCCTGAGGAAGGCAGGTTATGGGCTCCTGGAAAGGGTGAGTTTGTTAGCCAAAATATTGTCCTAAAATAAATCAGCTCTTTGCCGTAGTGCCAGCCCTGCACTGAGTTTTGTTTTAGGTTGACTTTATTTCCCCATTCAGGTATCGCATAGGGCTGTGCATAAAGAAATTTACAAAAAATGCCGTGACACTGACCACACAGAAATATCCTTTGGCTTTAGAGGTCAGTTGAGCTTAAGCTACACCCACACCGGTCTCCCTTAGGGGTTTAATTTTAATTTTCCGACGAGCGTTCCCCTCACTTGTATATGGAAGTCCTCCCGGAATTCCAAGTTCAGTCGTAAATAATAAAGAACTGTAACAATCCGAATGTTACAGGCTGTCTATTGCACCTTGCCTGAATGGGAAAAAAGTTCAACTACTACTCTCTCTGGGTATATAGAACTGCTCGAGTACTGAGCAAACTGTGATGCACACGTTAATAGTCATCTTCACAAACGTTAAACAGCTACACATGCTCAGTTCTTAGCCGGTTGCAGTTGATAATTGCTTCATGCTTATCCCATGCACATTTCCCTCTTCAACTGCATTGCCATTTGTAAAAACACGGTTATCCTGCAAACCGAAGCAGAAGAGGGAGTCAACATTACCATTTAACGGTTTGAATGATTCTTCCGCTACCTTAATGATTTTCTAACTGCAGCTTTCCTCCACTTAACGCTTGTCGCTTGTCGCAGTAGACACGCTATCAAAACGTTTTAAAGTTCAACCAGCTCTCTTAAGACCGAAATCCGCAAGAGAGAATGAACTATCTAGCTCATTCTCTCTTGATGTCCGTTAATAGTTATTAAGAGTCAACTAAATGGAGTAAAGAAAGACGAGGACCATCTGTTCCAGGCTCTCGGAGGTAGGGACGTCAGAGAAATGAAATAAACCAAACGAAAGTAAGACGGGCGCGATCTGGAAAAGGGGGCTCTGTTAAAACCGACCAATCAGAGTGTGTACAGGCTCCACCGCCCTCTCTCTTTCTCCCCAGCTCCGCACGTTTTTCGCATAACCGCGCATCTTTCGCACAACTGCACAAATTCAAGGCGCAATCTTGAGAAGTTGAATATTGAATTTTGAAATATGAATGTTGAATAGTGATTGAACAATGTTGAATTATAGAAGTCAAATATTGGATTGGAAAAACAAGCATTTATTCAAAGCAACAATGTTGCATACAAAAGCTTGAATTTTGGCGGGAATATAACGCCATATATTTAACAATTATTCCTCGAGCCCGAATGGCCTCTGAGTCAATAGCCCATGAGGCCGAAGGCCCAATGGGCTATTAACTCAGAGGCCACGAGGGCGAGAGGAAGAATTGTTTTAGTAAAATCCAACTAGTTGGTCAAAAATATAGAGAATAAAAAAATTTAGCTAGTTAAAGCTAGATTTTAATCCTATTTTGCCGCCAAAAAGTCGCGCTTTTCGCTACTAGTGGGCTATAACATATAGCCTAGTAGTAGCTCAACCAATCAGAACGCAGCATTGATAATAGAACGCTAGTTGGATTTTACTAAATATCCTAAACCAAAACTAAACTTACTAACTAGTATATTTCAGAACTGTGTAGAAGGTTACACAAGGCAATTGTAATGATAATAATAATAATAATAATAATAATAATAATAAAATAATGATGATAATATTAAAATTAATATTAATATTAATATTAATTAATTACAATATTAATAAAAAAAACTGCTACCCAACCAAGAGCCATAATGGACTCTTGACGCAACTTACTTGTCCCATTTCTTTGTTCGCTCCCATGTCGCTTCTTTTTTGCGCTCGCCACAAGAAGTAGCCAAGTACTGCCAAAATTAACACCGCAAGTCCCAGAGAAGAACCGATCGCTATGTAGTCAACAGTATCAATCTGTCCTGTGGTAGAAAAGACAAATAGAACTACAGATCAGAACCCTGTCTAGTGGTTTACCGTCTATTTACAGGAGTGTGTCAGGGGAGGGGGGTAAAATTATTGCTTAACCACTGAAAACAAAACCTCTTGTAGAGGGTCTGAATGGGGTTCAGTGTTAAGTGTTATTTGCCCATAATTTTTAGCTAGGGTACGAAGATAGATACCCTGCGAACAGAGTCTCCTTCGATCTTCCTAGATAAGTCGCTTCCTCTTTCCCGACTTATCTAGGAAAGATCGAAGCGACTCTGCTAGCAGGGTAGAAGATAGAAAGAGAAACAAACCGAGCATCTAATAGCGCGCTATAACCCTATAAACAAACAGTGATCACACAAGTAACGAGAATGTCTTACTTTCGCATGGCCCATAATACTACAACTCATTTGCCCCCCAAAACCTTGCTTAAACAAGTTTTCTATTTATTTTGAGATGACTGTAATACCTGAGAGGAATTGGAAACAATGGCATGCAAATTTCTTTAGGCAAACAAATTTAAAAAGGGACGAATAAATAATGTTCGTTTTTTGGATTCCTCGTCAAGAAATTCATTATTGTGAATGATAACTCATTTCAGCTTAATTTTGAGTGAAACTGAAACCTTTTAAATGGGAAGCGCGAGTTTTTCTCACTTTTGCGTAGTTTTACTACACTCCATTGAGTGTTACTTGCCGTGCAAAAGCAATTAATAAGCACTCAGTGATTTCTCAAAGAACTCCGCTATTAGGAGAAAGTTAATTATTTCTGCAGTCAGCGTTAGGCAAAGGAGAAGTAGTAGGTGAACTCCTTGTGACCTAACGCCATTCTTGCTATCAAAAAATCAAAACTTAAGCGTTTGATTAACACCGGGACAGTTTATTAACTTACCGCACGCAACGTGATGCAGGCCTTGAAAAACGACCAAAAAGAAGAAAGCTGCAAAACGTGAGGTGGGCATCGTTGTAAACTTGGTAAACAGGCTTGGTGTGTGAAACGCACAAGACTTTGCGGCGGGTAAATTAAAAGGAAAGTGGCTAGATGAATCTTGCTATAAATGTCCGTTATTTGCTTTGACGAGCCAAGTAATTAGAAGCAATAAACTGAATCAAATATTCATAACTTGGATGTAAATTCTTCATGCGCGACTTAATAGTACATGGCGCTCCAATTGACCACTCCAGAAAATACCATAACACACCAAAATGCTCTTTGTTTGTCACCCCAACTTTTGCATAAGCATTGTGTTTAGTTTCTCTTGGGGCCATTTTAACTCCCAAGAGAAACTGTAACTGCAATTTTGGAGTGACAAACAAAGAGCATTATGGTATGTTATGGTATTTCTGGAGTGGTCAATTAGAAGTATTTGACCCCGCGTTATTGACGCATTGACAAAGCTTTCTACTTTCATCGCAGGTTACGATTCTTTGCTTGTTCACTTGACGTCTTTCCCTTTGTTTTTTTATGCAAAGCGGGTATCACACTTTTAATGTTTTGTTTTTTAAAGTTACAACATACGAAGGGACATGTTACCGTACAGGTAGTTCAGGCTTCTAAATTTCGCGTTGTTGGTACTGCTACAATTTATAAAACACGCTCAACTCTCACCTTCTGGACACTTCGCTTTTGCGGACACCCAGATAGTACAGAGAGCAGCTGTATAAACCATTTTAAAGTGCAATAAGAGCCCCGGGGCCCGTTTCTCGAAAGTCCCGATAATTAACGGCTTCGATAAGCTGTTGCCGTTTAGATTAAAGATCGAGGTTTCAATAGTTTCGCATCTAACATGATAAAACTATCAGTTAATGAAACAAAATAGGGTAGTTTGCCAGCCAGGAACCGCGATCTTATTCTTTATATTTCGATTTGAATATTTGATTTCGGGCCCGAAAAGTCATACCGGGACTTTCGAGTAACGGGCCCCTGGCCCTCGAATATAAGCGAGGCTGGAGGTGACCTTGCTTTATAAAAAAACTTTCCAGCCTTTCATGAGCAAATCCTGTAATTGTCATGCTACCAAGCCCGTGGATATGATGATTTGTGAAAAACAGGAAGATTTGTAACAAGGTAAAGTCAACTCCAGCTTGCTTCTATTCAAAGGCCAGGCCACAAAGCAAGCAACTGAAAAATGGCTATTGTAAAATTATTGTAAAGTTAGACGAGAAATTCTGCGTGGAAAATTAACGTTCGCGCCATTCTACTTAGGCCACTAAGATGGGAAGCTTCAGAAAAGATGAGTCTTGATTTGATGCAATGTAATTTTCTACTCTTTTCAGTCTGTCTAGCTTATTTGGATATACTTTATAGCGGGTTTTTCTTCCACTGATTTACTGACAATGGTGTGTTATCGGCATTTTTGGCCTTTTCAGTGCGCGATTCCAGCGTGGTATTTTAGCTCTCCTGTTGTTCTCTCTCTATAGTAATAACAACAACAACAAACAACAATAATAATAATAATAATAATAGGTATTTAGGTATTTAGGTATTTTATTTATTTGCCACACGATTACGATAATTAAAAAAAGATGCCAAAAAAAAAAAAATGTAGGAAGAGATGGCGAGGAGGCCTAAAGGAAACTATAGAGCTTATGTTAATTAGGCCTCCTCAATTACAATTTTTCGAAGATAGTATAAAAATTACGGCGACGGATACAACATAATATGAGGTGAAAAATTAAACTAATCAATATGACGGAAGTGTACAAATGTTGAATGTTAAAAGGCTTTTTCCCAAAATTTTTGTTGGAGTATACTAATAATTATTACAAATAAATGCCTTAAGTGCTCTTTTAAAGGAGAAGGGTGAGGAAGCGTTGATGATGTTGGTGTTTAATAATAATAATAGTAATAATAAAGGCTGAGCGCTCAGATATCTACAGGAATTTTGGACTCCTATTTTAAAAGATACTTAATCTTGTACATTATCGAAATTTTATTTACATACCTTAGACGTTCCCATAATTAAATGGACAGCTATATGAACGATGGGTTTCAACTTACGAACATTTTCATTTTGTAATTAAGACGTAGATTTCTCAAAGAACTCCGCTATTAGGAGAAAGTTAATTATTTCTGCAGTCAGCGTTAGGCAAAGGAGAAGTAGTAGGTGAACTCCTTGTGACCTAACGCCATTCTTGCTAACAAAAAATCAAACTTAAGCGTTTGATTAACACCGGGACAGTTTATTAACTTACCGCACACAACGTGATGCAGGCCCTGAAAAACGACCAAAAAGAAGAAAACTGCAAAACGTGAGGTGGGCATCGTTGTAAACTTGGTAAACAGGCTTGGTGTGTGAGGCGCACAAGACTTTACGGCGGGTAAATTAAAAGGCAAGTGGCTAGATGAATCTTGCTATAAATGTCCGTTATTTGCTTTGACGAGCCAAGTTATTAGAAGCAATAAACTGAATCAAATATTCATAACTTGGATGTAAATTCTTCATGCGCGACTTAATAGTACATGGCGCTCCAATTGACCACTCCAGAAAATACCATAACATACCAAAATGCTCTTTGTTTGTCACCCCAACTTTTGCATAAGCATTGTTTTTAGTTTCTCTTGAGGGCATTTTAACTCCCAAGAGAAACTGAAGACAATGCTTATGCACAATTTTGGAGTGACAAACAAAGAGCATTATGGTGTGTTATGGTATTTCTGGAGTGGTCAATTAGAAGTATTTGACCCCGCGTTATTGACGCATTGACAAAGCTTTCTACTTTTATCGCAGGTGACGATTCTTTGCTTGTTCACTTGACGTCTTTCCCTTTGTTTTTTTTATGCAAAGCGGATAACACGCTTTTAATGTTTTGTTTTTTAAAGTTACAACATACGAAGGGCCATGTTACCGTACAGGTAGTTCAGGCTCCTAAGTTTCGCGTTGTTAGTACTGCTGCAATTTATAAATCAAGCTCAACTCTCACCTTCTGGACACTTCGCTTTTGCGGACACCCTGATAGTACAGAGAGCAGCTCTATAAACCATTTTAAAGTGCAATAAGAGCCCTGGGGCCCGTTTCTCGAAAGTGCCGATAATTAACGGCTTCGATAAGTAAGCTGTTGCCGTTTAGATTAAAGATCGAGGTTTCAATAGTTTCGCATCTAACATGATAAAACTATCAGTTAATGAAACAAAATAGGGTAGTTTGGCAGCCAGGAATCGCGCTCTTATTCTTTATATTTCGATTTGAATATTTGATTTCGGGCCCGAAAAGTCATACCGGGACTTTCGAGTAACGGGCCCCTGACCCTCGAATATAAGCGAGGCTGGAGGTGACCTTGCTTTATAAAAAAAACTTTCCAGCCTTTCATGAGCAAATCCTGTAATTGTCATGCTACCAAGCCCGTGGATATGATGATTTACATGTGAAAAACAGGAAGATTTGTAACAAGGCAAAGTCAACTCCAGCTTGCTTCTATTCAAAGGCTAGGCCACAAAGCAAGCAACTGTTAAATGGCTATTGTAAAATTATTGTAAAATTAGACGAGAAATTCTGCGTGGAAAATCAACGTTCGCGCCATTCTACTTAGGCCACTAAGATGGGAAGAATAGTCAATAGAGCGTTTTCAATCACGTGGCCAGAATCTATGCAATTTTATGGGAACAAAAGAAATTGCTTACATAACAAAGGAGTTGAACTCTTTTGGTCTGGAACACCAACATGGCCGCCGATCATTGTTTTGGGACACCAATAAGGCCGCCTTGTCATGTGAAAACGCTCTATAGTAATTGGGTTTCCTGTGAAAAAATACAATACTTTTTCTTTATTTTACACAGCACTTATGAGCTTGACAGTTCAAATAATTTATTTTATCACTTTCTCAATGTAAAATGCCATTTAAAACAGGCAACCACACGCAAAATTAGCGCGGAGATGTGGTCTTGAAGTAAAACCAAGATTCTACTAAGCTAACGAATTCATCGTCGTTGACTGTATGTCAGTGCATACATAGTTTTTAACTCATGTTAACTTACACCAAACGTTTCCAAAACCAGTAAGAACTAAAGCTATTTTGCAGGACGATCACAGAATTTCTTCAAGCTTTCTATTCCCTTCGACTACGAAACATTCGAGTGTTTCTCTTTCATTTCTTTTTAAGTTGCTGCTCGCGAGCCGCGCACTGGAGCGAAGTTAATAATTTTTCCGAGGTGTGCACAGTTTTTCAAATCAGCCCAACCCCATCAATCAAATTGTTGTCACGTGGGGATTTAATTCGATTTCCATTTCTCTTGGTCTCGTGATCGTGTTCCTCATGCAAGCATGCGCAGCAGCTCAAGTTTAAGCCGAGAGTTACATGGGCAATTGCATTGTCCTCATTAACCTTCTGCAAGCATAATTAACATAATTAATTAATTAATAGTTAATTAGCATAATTAACGCTCACAAAGTTAATCTCTGGGGGTCAGGTCTTTTCTTGGAATTTACGTCCGCTGGTGATCTTGTTATTAAGAAATTCTACACGAACTAAATCTGGTGTAAAGGCTTCTCAGTGTACCATTTTCTCCTTTTTAAAACTTTTAAGTAGAAAGCGAGGGGTTATCTTTAGTTTTCTCAGAGTCACGCGCGGCGATTGAAAAAGAAAAATTATGCCCTCTATCTACTGGGTCTCAAAAGAAAAACAAAAGTCCGATCGCAGTCTAATATTTGACTGGCTGAACCGCCCAGGTTAGCTTAGCTAGTAGCTGCTAGTGTGCAGTGGCGGTCCATTATGTTGTTACTTATATAGAGCCTGTTTACATGGAGAGGCGGGACCCCAGATGGGTGAGGCAACATGCAGCGGGTCACCCCAACTATCATGAAAATGTGTATATGGACAGGCAGGTTACCCCACCGAAGCGGGTTACCTCACCTACCTGGGGTTCCCCATCTCCATGAAAACAGGCCCGAAGAAGAAAAAGCGATAAGATCGGACTGGAGAGGGACGATTTTCGTTATAAAGGCGTTTAGTTGACCGACTTGTGCACTTGAATAATTTAGAGTTTGAGCGGGAGAAAAAGGGCAAAAACTCCAACCTCCTCTGATCAGGTACGAAATGATTCCTTATCTAACGAGACACTATTATTCAAAATTGTGTGCTCCTCTCGTCTTCTGGCTTGGGCCTAACAATAACCTCGGGTACGCCGACAGTTTGCGATTGTGGACGATAGTTTCCGACTACTTTGGGACTGTTGTTGTTTCTGTTCTCCGGTTCTATCCTGACCTCGGTCCCAGGTTGTCTCTCTTCGATGATCTCTTCCTCCACGGCGCGGTTTACCTGAAATATAAAAGATCCAGGTTATGGGATCATTAAGGTCAACTGAACGAAAATCGCTCTTTCTTTGGGACTAAGAAAACTGTCAGTAAAGAGATGTGTCCGTGAGGAACTGTGACCCGACTGCAGTTTAAACGATTGAACTTTTCCACAATTGCCCCCTTGGGATGATGAGATGATGAGACAACACGTATGAAGCGTATTCTATATCTTTCTCTTTAAAAGTGCATTTTTGAAATAACTGCGGCTCGTGTCCCACTTTGTTTTGCTCTTACCCCATTTTGATGTCATCTGTGATCTATAGAGTGTTTTCACATGACGTCTCGGCGGCCATATTGGTGTCCCAAAACAATGAAACGGCGGCCATGTTGGTGTCCTAAACCAATCCTCTGGGGGTTGAACTCTTTTCTTATGCAAACGCTTTCTTTTGTTTCAATAAATTTGCGTAGATGCAGGCCACGTGAGTGAAAACACTATTAGTAGTGAAGAGACGCTCGGCAACATGAAAAATATATCCGTCAAATACACCATGGCAATGACGGGATGGCGGTAACGCAATTTATTTAACTCGATCTTGTGGTTAGCGATTTTCCAAGAAACTTCAACCGAAATGAACGTCAGAAACTGTCTTTTTTATTGTAGCAAACAAATCAACAACAATTTTTCACGGTCTATACTCTTATCGACCATAAAAATGACGTCAAAATGTTCAAACCTTTGCAGTCTAACCGCTCGCACTCAACTTGAATTTTGAACTTTTTAACGTTGTTGCTATGGTCGATAAGAGTACAGCATTCTTGTCGATTTGTTTAGCTTATTGTATCGCTGCGGTGTTTGAACTTCAGAAAAGTGCTCATCTCACAACTGTTGGTACATACCCGAGCACCATGGTGACTATTCCTTGTTCTTGACCTCTCTGCCAGGTCTGCCGCACGCGCTTTCTTAAGTCTTCGGTTTCCACGCCACAGAAAAAACGCGATAGAACTGACGAGAACCATGGTGATAGATGAGGCCAAGATGATCGCCCAGGTTTCTTCCTTTGTTAGCTTTCCCTCGAGATCAGGGTCTTCTGCAAAAATTAATACTAAAAATAAATAAATAAATAAATAAAATGATAATGATGATGATGATGATGATGATGATTGTAATGTGCTTTTGAAAAAAACTAAATAAGTCTACGCGGCGTAAAAGAAACCTCTTCAAACACAATGTGCTATGATACCTTAAAATAATGTACTAGTCATGGAGGTATGTATGGTCCGCCTTAATTTGGAAAAATAAGCACAACGTCAAAACAGTGAATCCTGTAACGCGGATTTTTGCCCGGTTCGTAGGCTAGTTTTGTCTTGAATGTACTGTGAAGATTATGTGATGAGATTTAAAAAGAATTCTGTCGAGCCGTTCTCGTAGAGATATACAGAGAAGCGCTAAAGCTAAAATTTAGAAAAAAGTTGCACTCAGACGGGTGTTGAGATAACAGGTTAGTTTTCAGGATCAAAAGAAATAAAATACACCAAAGTTTCCAAGCAGCGAAATATGACATTAAGCAGCGTTCTGACGTTACTTGAGATTAATCTGAGTTATTATTCATTCAAAATATTTCTCTGTTTCTGAAGTGTGTAGAGCGACTGTGAATGAGTGATTTGTTTTGCCCTATTTTGTTTTAATTGTTTAAATTCTTACTTCCAATAAAAAAGGTTTCCTGGGTTGCGTTAGAATCGGCGCTTGAAAAACATTCGTATTTTCCTCGCAAATCTTCGCTCGTCACCGCAATGAGTAAATGGCTTTCCCAAGATCCTGGCTTTTTCAGTGCGGACAGGATGGCGACCCCAAGATCCTCCTCTTTCAAATCTTCTCCCTCTCTTTTCCATCTGACGGTATCCTGTCCAAGTGCTGTGCACGTGAAGTGAGCAATGTCGTTGTGTTTGGTATTTACAGTTGTTGCATTGGGCGGTACTTGCAAAAGAAATGGGAGAATTAGTGTTGTACTCATGCATGTAAACAAAAGCTCACGTAAACTGGGAAAGGCTACACAGTACTTCAGTAGGCTTGGGATTGGAAGAGAGAGGGAGAAGTTTGTAGGCTCCGCCCCAAGATCCAAACCGTTATTAGAGACCTTTAGATTCTTAGACGAGAACGACTACGAGTATAAGAGATTTTCTAAATGGTAAGTAGTGCTCACGTTTGAACCAGCGTCATTTTGGCGGGAAAACGTAGCGAGAGTGTCGTAGTGGCGCGAATAAGTTATCAAATGTTAGAAGTACAATGAAAAATTCCGGGGTGTCTATTTTTTGACAATACACGAAAAACCTTTAAATCAAATCTGGTACTCGTAGTCGTTCCCGACCTCGAATCTAAAAGTCTGTATTACCGAGTTTATTTACATTTTCTACCCTTTCAAATCCCAAGCCTTTAAATATCTGATGCCTGAAGAACCTCTCTCATGCGGAGCCTCCCCGTATAGGCTTATAAAGAATAGCCACCACACCCCGTGGTTTAGGTGACCTTCATGATCAGTCAGACACTGCTGCTACGCCTTGGTTGTTTTGTCGCTGCAAGGTAAATAGCTTCCAAATCAAAAGACTGGAAAGGCTTTATGGCATTGTTGTTAAGCAAACACTTGGATGAAATGCTAAACAATGTATTAAAAATGTACTGGTTTCCTTTTTCTTACAAAGATCGTTTATTCAAAGGAAAAACAACTACAGTAACATTTACATAGAAACCAAAAGTAAGGGCAACTGGCTTACTTAGTTTGAAGAGAAAGAGGAAAGGTTCTGTTTTCTCTCCAGTCTTTTGAAGTAAAAAGTTCATTACCTTTTTGTTATAGCATATAGTTATTGTCACAGTACAGAGACCAACAAAAAAGTCACGAAAGGTTCGCATAAAGATCATTTTAAGGTTTTCGTAGCTGGAGGCAGAGGTTGAATCAAGCTCATTTTTATACCTAAGTAAGGAGAATCAACGTGAAGCTTGAAGAAGTTTTGAGTAAGAAACGTTGAACACCGCAATCCACTACTATCAAGATAGTGACTTTCTCCTCCGCTATTTCAGCGGGGATATAGTAAAATGAGGTTGCCAACGGTAAAAAATAATGAATTAGTAAGAAATAGAAAAAGAAAACAAATAAATGTGAATTGAATGAATAAATTAATCTGCAAACAAAATAGTGCAAACCGAAACAACAGATCTTCTCTCTGTACGAAAACAAAGTGAATAGTGAAAACCGAGCTAGCCAGAATGAGATCGTGACTCCTGGTTTCTGCAATTTGATTTGATCTTACACTGAAACATAATATTTTTTATCCCTCTTGCATAATATATGTGAAGTACCTTCTCTGTTCATTAGAGTTAATCGTACCAAATGACTTGATACAAAAATTGAAGCTGTTTGAGGTTTTCTTGCTCAATTGCAGGAAAAGAATTTATTTTAACATCTTTAAACCTCAAGCGAACTACAAACTGCTCTCATGGGGTCCTTGACATCTTTCGTGTTACGTGAAAAGTATACTGAGCTAGAAGCGTTCTATATAAAATATAATAAAAAGAACTTACGCGATGCTTGTTCTCTCCGTACCCGTCCCGGGTGTGCCCTCTGATCTGCCATCAAGACATGGGCCATGCAAAAGAGAATTGAAATGTCCACTGCGACATTTCTCATGGCTCTAAAACACAACAAATGACAAATTTCTCTTTGAAGTAAAAGGACGGAAAGGCTCAGCGAGCTGTAACCGACAGTTTATATTTAATCAGTTGCTATTATCAGTTGGCCAATACGGCTGAGCACTCATTGTGGCGTCAGTGCAGCATAAAATGATTCAATATCTCGGAGGGGTGGGTACTCCCATATTTAAGCTATGTATACAGCGTATATCTTGACTGCCTTATAGGTCTTATATAGGTACATGCCTTGGGCGAGGACATGGCTTTCGTGGTGCTGAGTCCTTTTTTATAGGGTATTCTCTGACGACATTTTGGTTCTTTTTTACGTGTCGCAATTTGTGTTAAATGAACTAAGCTGTCGAAATTTGTAATAATTCCATCGCACTTTGTAATAAAATTTTTGAGATTAATTCAACTTACTTGGTTATCATTAATATCTTGAAAAACGTGAACGGTACACCATAATCAAAGGTGATGAAGTCATCAAGCTCGCAACCGTTACGAAAGTTATTACATTTTTATGGACTAAAAAATAGAAATCAGTAAAACTCTGGAAAAATGATACTAAGCGTTTCATCTTGACGCACCTTTGTACAGTAACAATAGTTTTCAAGGATTTTAGCAAACTTGATAGTTTGAAAAAACTGTCACGCTTTTATGTTTTTTCACAAGTCGATATTGCAATACATTACCCATATTCACTTCCAGCTGGTTTCGTAGTATTATTTGTTGAATGCTGTTTTCAAATTAATGAGAATAAGCAGAAAAAAAAAGCTGTTGGTTATTTTACTTAGCTTTTCAGAGCCTCAAACCGCTATCGTTAGATAGATTCTTGCTAGCCCCTGGAAAATACCAACACGGACACGATAATTTTTATGAATCTGATGAATGCTCCCACAATGAAGATGGAAATAAAAATACAAGCATGGCGACATGTCACAAAAAGTTGTCTTGACGAAGATCAAACTGAACGTTTATTGCAAAGTACGATGGAATTATTGGTTGCTTGTGATTGGTGGAACAGGAAATATGAGCATTAAATCACCGAAACGACTCCTATGAAACAAAGCGCTTTACTATATTTCTCGGCAAACGGCACTAAAATCAAAACTGAACAACACTCTCAGTGCACTGTGCTTCTCTGAAGAATCAAAATCGAAATTCTTGGTGATGACATCCCAACAAGTTTATTCTTGGAAAGCAGTAATTTTCACCTCATTCTCTCAAGGATGTTGCTGACCTAGCGTGATTCCAGTCTTGAAGGTACATTTATCTGACTTGCGGTTGTACTATTTAACAATTATTATCATTCGATGCAAATTTTTTTTCCTTTTCACTGGCCGAAAGCCCACCTGCAAATAACTGCCTACAAATAATGGTCTGCTCATGCGCAATGTCGTCCAACGGTGTTTGGCTGCGATCGCTCTTGCGTGATTAATATTATTTGCCTCAGCCTTCGAATTCGGCAAATAATTGATCTGCTTGCCACTGACAGTTCACGATATTTTGTTCAACCTCGTCCAATAACTGTTAAGTCTTTGAAATCGTGTATATACTAAAAGGAAACTGAAAGGAAATAGTACGAAAGAACCAAAAAGACAACACTAGGCACTCACTTTTAGAGAACTAAGTGTCCATTACGAGAAAGTTGGTCAATGTAATTCTTACCTCGAATTAAGGTGGCTGTCACAACCAAAACAAGGTGTATGTTTTGTGAGCGATTTATTTCCCTTGTCACCGCAGCTAAACTACTACGGTTCAAACTAAGCGAGCAGTAATACGAAAAAGAACTAATATCAACAGAGCCAACCAAGGTAAAACTTAACCAATAAGAGACTTATTTCGTCGGCAACTGAGGAATCTTGATATGATTAATTGTACGTTGGAACTTGAAACAGAGCAAACACTAGCGTCAGAATAACAAAGTTACTCTCGAATGTAATTCTCTTGAAGTAAGTTACGTAGTGCACCGTGGATCTCTAAACAAACAAGGGAAAACGGAAACGTCAGCAACAATTAAACATTATTGCTTTAAGCTACTGAAAAAAAAAACAAAAAAAAACGGCTAATCCAAAACTGATTATTAGAGTGCAATTTAAATCCCAGGTGATAAGAGCAACAATGATAAGCTGCGATGTAGTATTGTCAAACTGAAAGATCGAGTTTGAACTTAATAAAAGACTATAAACAACAATATGAAAATGAGAAAAAAAGTGATTGTGATTGATATATAAATTAATTTGGTAACAAATATTTGAAAAATTGTTTAATATATATGCCTAAGGCAGTTGAAATTTAATATTACAGTTTCTCAGTGAAACTTGGCTTCCTCAAGAAAATGCGATTGTAAATAAAAAATTCGAGTTGTGATCTTATTATTTATACTACATTGAGCATTTCCTTAGATTAGGTATTTTTTAAAATTTCAATCAAGTTTCATGTTTCCTTTTATCATTAACATGTTTCTATAGAGTCAACTCCTGAAATATTTTAGCTTAAATTGTTATTTCCTGGTGCAAAACCTTTTTCCTATCCGATTTTCACTGAGCAAAGCAACTAATTGCAACACCACTGACATGAAACCACAATCCGAGTTTTACCTTGACTTGACATATCATATATCCATATGGCTGGTGATTCGGAAAAGGCCTCCACGATTGGGGTCGCCAAAGCTCTTTTTGCTAATTGAAAATGACTATTCCTCTTTAGCTACCTTGAGTTATTGTTAGTTTTTTTTCCCCCCTTTTAACAGAGAGGAAACGTACAGAATACAGTCTTGGGTCACATGCTTATCATAAAAAAAGAAAACGAAGATACACCGGCCGGGCTCGCGGGATCTAACCGAGGTGAAAGAGAGGACATTTACATCTGTGTTGAAAGGCAGTTGGAACTGAAATTATCAAGAAAAAGGTTAACTTAAGAATTATGCTGCTGAATATAACCGCATACTTTTCTTATGGTCACGACAATGATTAGTGTTTAATTTCTCTCGGCTGTTAAGCTTTTTGAAGTGGGAAGAATTTCATAAGGGGTGGGGTACTTCTGCCTAGTATGAGATTCAAAATAAGATGCAGCCTGCTTCCAAGGGTGTGGCCTCTTGGTCTGAAAATGTTATCAATTTAACCTTCCGGTGTGAAAACAGAAACAAAGTTATTTGGAATGAACCGGATCTGAATTTCTTTGGATGAGGTTTTTGGGGTAAGGACTTCGTCTATTTAAGTCCGAATATCGTGGCGATATCACATATTTTACATAGCCTCACGATAACTGATATTTAATCGCGATGACGAAGGACTTTATTAACATTCAAATCCGAAGTTACAAAAACAGACTTCCAAGCGTCTCGAAGACAGAACAAAAGGGATCTTTAGCAATGACGACGGCTGCGGCAGCCAAAAACGAGTGAATTCGCGTTTTATCAGACTTTGTCGCGTTTATTCCAATTCACTAAAATAGTCAAATAGAGGTGAGTTTTCCTGAAGTTGAATTCTTGGGCCCTGCACCCCAACTTCAGAAAGAGAAAGAAAACTGAATTATAATTTGAACTGAATTGAATTATTATTTGAACTGAATTTGGAACTGAATTATTGTTTATTATTTGTGTGTTTATGTCCTCCAAAAAAACGTCGCATAAGGAAATTTCACGTCGTGGTCGTGCAGGAACGGCAAGGAAACATACCAAAGGTGTGTTGCACATGCAAAATTGTTGTTTACTTATTAAACCTATTGCCTTTTTAAAGTTCTCGTCGCCGTCGCCCTAGTCACCTCTTAAGCTCCCTAAATATAATCCTTTGTCATAAACAGTAGTAAATGCCTTTAGTACTTCCTCTTTTTCGTGTGTGGCAGCTGTGGTCCAAAGTCGGCAAATCCTCTACTAAACGAGTGTTCAGTTTCCTGAGTAACTGGCCGTTTCTCTCCAGCCTGATAATCAGATGGCCTTTTACTATACTTCCGGTTCCGGTGTTCCGGAAATGTGGGCATCATATCCGGTTCGACCGGAAGTGGCTTCTCAACAAAATAAGAGTTCTCCAGACAGTCAGCTGCTGAGGCCCGTTTACACGGGTCGTACATCAGCAAGTGATTTATAAGGGTTAGTCCCGCGGGACTTAACCACGAGAATTTGTGTTTAAGGTTATTGTATGGCTGTCGTTTGAAGTTCATAGATTTGGCCCCGGGCAGTTTTGAAAATCCTGGCCAAAGCTGGTCACTGGGAGTTCCTAGTAAGTCTACAATCAATTGAAACTGGTTGATCTCCGATTTTCCAGTCATCAGTGGCTTGTTACCGAGCAGTTCGCCAAATATGCAGCCAACAGCCCACATGTCTACAGCTGTAGTTTGTACTTTGGATCCTAGCAGGAGTTCCGGTGCACGGTACCACAGGGTTACCACTACAGGTGTCATGGGTTTGTACGGATAACCAAAAGCACGAGCCAGACCAAAATCAGCTGATAAAAAAAACAAAAAAAACAAATCAGTTCTCTTTCAATATTTGTCCAATGCTGTGCTCTAAGGAAAATTGAAGGGAGCCCAGTACTCTGGACCAGTAAAATCCAGGGTGCCCAGCATATGATTTGTATGAAAAATCTAAGGTTTTCTATTTGCCCAAGAGCAAAAGTTGGGTGCCAGGGGCCAATGGGCTCCGCTAAAGCACAGCCCTGATTGTCTTTGTTACCCTTATTGCGGCTGCCAGTTTTTTTTTTTAAAGTAACAAATCCATGTGTTTTTGTGGACACATACTGAAGGGTTAAACTTTCAATAATCAATTTATTCTCCCCTTCCCTTCCCCGCCTCGTTCTTTTGCCCCAACACCTACCCCAAGGGTTGCTATTTCAATTCTCCCCAATATTCAGTGATAATATCAATGATGGCAGCCATTGCACTACCAGCATAACCAAGATGTTTTCGTTTACCTAAACAATGTGCCTGCATTGTAGGCTACATGCTGGGTGGCTTTTTTTTTAAAAAAATGTAACTTTCAGCACAATAATTATTTTAATTTGGCCTAAAAATACCCTTAAAATAAAATGTTATTGTGACAAACCACCATTGTGGTGATCTGTTTGTTTCTTCAGGATGATATACCCTTTTACTGCACCAGCTTGGTCATGGATTGTCTTTTGTGGGGCAGTTCAAATTATACCAATTTCCAAATTAGGTGCAAAGATTGATCTGGTGTTGAGTAAACATAGCATTATAAGGAGCCAATAGCCAACAGCATTAGGCCTGTCATTGTCACACTGCTGTTAAAAAGAGTAGGGTGTGGTCAACCTCTACCGCTATGATAATAACCTCGCACATTATACATACAATGTATCATGGGCTGGCTGGGTTACTGTAAGCATATATAAATGAACAGATAGTAACTGCCAGTTAGTGTCTAGATTGTATGCTGACATTCAAGCTTACTCAGGCAGTTAACCAATAATGTCAAGAGGCCATGTACTGTTAGCGCTCAATCACAACAATACATTGCAATGATTATACAACAAAATCTTTCAATTTGGACATAATATGCATGTAACTTGAGACTGGGGATGAAATTCTTAAGTGTGATCATTCAAATAAAACCTCTTTGGTAGTACTTTCAGATAGCAGCATTTTCCACTCAATAATTTAGAAAATATAATTTGGCGTCTATCTGGAGTTCTTAGGAAAAATATTGAGTGAGCAAACAACAATAGTGCAGAAGAAAAGTCTCCTCCATCGACTTACCAATTTTAAGCATTCCTTTCCCAGTTAGCAAAAGATTGGACACTTTCAAATCTCGATGCACAATGAACCGGTCATGCAGATACTTAACTCCATGAAAAAGTTGCAAAGTATTGTCAAACTGAAAGATCGAGTTTGAACTTAATAAAAGACTATAAACAACAATATGAAAATGAGAAAAAAAGTGATTGTGATTGATATATAAATTAATTTGGTAACAAATATTTGAAAAATTGTTTAATATATATGCCTAAGGCAGTTGAAATTTAATATTACAGTTTCTCAGTGAAACTTGGCTTCCTCAAGAAAATGCGATTGTAAATAAAAAATTCGAGTTGTGATCTTATTATTTATACTACATTGAGCATTTCCTTAGATTAGGTATTTTTTAAAATTTCAATCAAGTTTCATGTTTCCTTTTATCATTAACATGTTTCTATAGAGTCAACTCCTGAAATATTTTAGCTTAAATTGTTATTTCCTGGTGCAAAACCTTTTTCCTATCCGATTTTCACTGAGCAAAGCAACTAATTGCAACACCACTGACATGAAACCACAATCCGAGTTTTACCTTGACTTGACATATCATATATCCATATGGCTGGTGATTCGGAAAAGGCCTCCACGATTGGGGTCGCCAAAGCTCTTTTTGCTAATTGAAAATGACTATTCCTCTTTAGCTACCTTGAGTTATTGTTAGTTTTTTTTCCCCCCTTTTAACAGAGAGGAAACGTACAGAATACAGTCTTGGGTCACATGCTTATCATAAAAAAAGAAAACGAAGATACACCGGCCGGGCTCGCGGGATCTAACCGAGGTGAAAGAGAGGACATTTACATCTGTGTTGAAAGGCAGTTGGAACTGAAATTATCAAGAAAAAGGTTAACTTAAGAATTATGCTGCTGAATATAACCGCATACTTTTCTTATGGTCACGACAATGATTAGTGTTTAATTTCTCTCGGCTGTTAAGCTTTTTGAAGTGGGAAGAATTTCATAAGGGGTGGGGTACTTCTGCCTAGTATGAGATTCAAAATAAGATGCAGCCTGCTTCCAAGGGTGTGGCCTCTTGGTCTGAAAATGTTATCAATTTAACCTTCCGGTGTGAAAACAGAAACAAAGTTATTTGGAATGAACCGGATCTGAATTTCTTTGGATGAGGTTTTTGGGGTAAGGACTTCGTCTATTTAAGTCCGAATATCGTGGCGATATCACATATTTTACATAGCCTCACGATAACTGATATTTAATCGCGATGACGAAGGACTTTATTAACATTCAAATCCGAAGTTACAAAAACAGACTTCCAAGCGTCTCGAAGACAGAACAAAAGGGATCTTTAGCAATGACGACGGCTGCGGCAGCCAAAAACGAGTGAATTCGCGTTTTATCAGACTTTGTCGCGTTTATTCCAATTCACTAAAATAGTCAAATAGAGGTGAGTTTTCCTGAAGTTGAATTCTTGGGCCCTGCACCCCAACTTCAGAAAGAGAAAGAAAACTGAATTATAATTTGAACTGAATTGAATTATTATTTGAACTGAATTTGGAACTGAATTATTGTTTATTATTTGTGTGTTTATGTCCTCCAAAAAAACGTCGCATAAGGAAATTTCACGTCGTGGTCGTGCAGGAACGGCAAGGAAACATACCAAAGGTGTGTTGCACATGCAAAATTGTTGTTTACTTATTAAACCTATTGCCTTTTTAAAGTTCTCGTCGCCGTCGCCCTAGTCACCTCTTAAGCTCCCTAAATATAATCCTTTGTCATAAACAGTAGTAAATGCCTTTAGTACTTCCTCTTTTTCGTGTGTGGCAGCTGTGGTCCAAAGTCGGCAAATCCTCTACTAAACGAGTGTTCAGTTTCCTGAGTAACTGGCCGTTTCTCTCCAGCCTGATAATCAGATGGCCTTTTACTATACTTCCGGTTCCGGTGTTCCGGAAATGTGGGCATCATATCCGGTTCGACCGGAAGTGGCTTCTCAACAAAATAAGAGTTCTCCAGACAGTCAGCTGCTGAGGCCCGTTTACACGGGTCGTACATCAGCAAGTGATTTATAAGGGTTAGTCCCGCGGGACTTAACCACGAGAATTTGTGTTTAAGGTTATTGTATGGCTGTCGTTTGAAGTTCATAGATTTGGCCCCGGGCAGTTTTGAAAATCCTGGCCAAAGCTGGTCACTGGGAGTTCCTAGTAAGTCTACAATCAATTGAAACTGGTTGATCTCCGATTTTCCAGTCATCAGTGGCTTGTTACCGAGCAGTTCGCCAAATATGCAGCCAACAGCCCACATGTCTACAGCTGTAGTTTGTACTTTGGATCCTAGCAGGAGTTCCGGTGCACGGTACCACAGGGTTACCACTACAGGTGTCATGGGTTTGTACGGATAACCAAAAGCACGAGCCAGACCAAAATCAGCTGATAAAAAAAACAAAAAAAACAAATCAGTTCTCTTTCAATATTTGTCCAATGCTGTGCTCTAAGGAAAATTGAAGGGAGCCCAGTACTCTGGACCAGTAAAATCCAGGGTGCCCAGCATATGATTTGTATGAAAAATCTAAGGTTTTCTATTTGCCCAAGAGCAAAAGTTGGGTGCCAGGGGCCAATGGGCTCCGCTAAAGCACAGCCCTGATTGTCTTTGTTACCCTTATTGCGGCTGCCAGTTTTTTTTTTTAAAGTAACAAATCCATGTGTTTTTGTGGACACATACTGAAGGGTTAAACTTTCAATAATCAATTTATTCTCCCCTTCCCTTCCCCGCCTCGTTCTTTTGCCCCAACACCTACCCCAAGGGTTGCTATTTCAATTCTCCCCAATATTCAGTGATAATATCAATGATGGCAGCCATTGCACTACCAGCATAACCAAGATGTTTTCGTTTACCTAAACAATGTGCCTGCATTGTAGGCTACATGCTGGGTGGCTTTTTTTTTAAAAAAATGTAACTTTCAGCACAATAATTATTTTAATTTGGCCTAAAAATACCCTTAAAATAAAATGTTATTGTGACAAACCACCATTGTGGTGATCTGTTTGTTTCTTCAGGATGATATACCCTTTTACTGCACCAGCTTGGTCATGGATTGTCTTTTGTGGGGCAGTTCAAATTATACCAATTTCCAAATTAGGTGCAAAGATTGATCTGGTGTTGAGTAAACATAGCATTATAAGGAGCCAATAGCCAACAGCATTAGGCCTGTCATTGTCACACTGCTGTTAAAAAGAGTAGGGTGTGGTCAACCTCTACCGCTATGATAATAACCTCGCACATTATACATACAATGTATCATGGGCTGGCTGGGTTACTGTAAGCATATATAAATGAACAGATAGTAACTGCCAGTTAGTGTCTAGATTGTATGCTGACATTCAAGCTTACTCAGGCAGTTAACCAATAATGTCAAGAGGCCATGTACTGTTAGCGCTCAATCACAACAATACATTGCAATGATTATACAACAAAATCTTTCAATTTGGACATAATATGCATGTAACTTGAGACTGGGGATGAAATTCTTAAGTGTGATCATTCAAATAAAACCTCTTTGGTAGTACTTTCAGATAGCAGCATTTTCCACTCAATAATTTAGAAAATATAATTTGGCGTCTATCTGGAGTTCTTAGGAAAAATATTGAGTGAGCAAACAACAATAGTGCAGAAGAAAAGTCTCCTCCATCGACTTACCAATTTTAAGCATTCCTTTCCCAGTTAGCAAAAGATTGGACACTTTCAAATCTCGATGCACAATGAACCGGTCATGCAGATACTTAACTCCATGAAAAAGTTGCAACATTAGACATTTGATTTCGGCTTCTTTGAATGGTAAGGACATGTTATCCAACAAGCTAGCTAAATCCTGCTCACAGTACTCCATAACAAGGAATATACTATCCAGATGTCTTCCCACAACCACTTCTTTAAGCTGTACAATGTTCTTGTGGCCCAGATTCAGCAACAGGCTTATCTCACGCAAACCACTGAGTGGTATTCCATCCTTTTCCCTCCCCATGCGCACTTTTTTCAGCGCAACTATTTCATGAGAGACAGTATCTCGAGCTCTGTACACCACACCATATGTTCCTTCTCCAATTCGATTGAGCTTCTCAAACTCAGTGACTGGTCTACACCGCCCATAGCAGTGCTCATCTGGCATCACCTTTTTTTCAAAAGTTTCAATAGATGTTAACATACCTTGGGGTTCACTTTGATCTTTTTGCATATTTCTGTAAAAGACAAGAAGTTCAAAATACATTGACTTTAAGAACAAATATGATATGTAGCCTGGGCCACAGTTAAAGCTACACCTCTGGTTTTCAATAGATGTTAACATACCTTGGGGTTCACTTTGATCTTTTTGCATATTTCTGTAAAAGACAAGAAGTTCAAAATACATTGACTTTAAGAACAAATATGATATGTAGCCTGGGCCACGGTTAAAGCTACACCTCTGGTTTTCTCCATCTTTAAAAGTCTTTATTGTTTTTCAAGCAAAAAAAACATGCTAAAAACCAAGTCATTAAAAACAACAGAAAGAATTACAAGGCTTAAAAAATTCCATTTAGAAACATTGTCTTTAACATTCAAGATTCATATTACATTAAATAGCTACTCTATATTTGAAAAATAGCCTTTTAAAAAGACTATTTTTAAAACACTAGGTATTAACCCTAGGGAGTTGACTGCTATGAATGTGAAGGCGCACTGAACTTTCTTTCATTTTGGGGACAGAAGGGTACAGAGGGTGCCCGGGCATACTGGAGATCTTCTTGAATAGTGAGCGATCTACCTCTTCTAATACGTCATATATGCAAGACAGCACCAAAAATAATCCTTGTTCTGCGGCCCCACCTAGCTTGTGTACCATGATTTGAGTATGCACTATGATTGATGTGTTAAAAAACCATTGTCAAATTGACAGTTAGGTTGAAGGGAAATTTGAAATCCACTTCCAGTAATTCATCGAGTCCAATGGCGGCCCAAAACAAGGATCTTGGTGCTGCTTCATAGGTGTCAGGGTTAGCATAGGTCTGCAATGCAGGCTAATAATGTGATGATGTTGTTATTGCCCAATGCAAAAAATACCATAATATTCTTTTAACTGCAGTCTGTTGTGAAAGCATGCGTTTTTTTTTTTTGGCTCTAGTTTCACATGCCGTTTTTCTCAGCAGGTGAAACTAGAGCTGAAAAAAACGGATGCTTAGTGCTTTTGTAAACCTGATGTTGGCATTACCTTTTCCCGGGGGGGGGGGGGGGGGGGGGGCTTTGGGTTAAATTTTTTGGGGTTGGTGGTGGGGCCGCTGGGGCCCCTCCCCCCTTAACTCTTTTTTTTTGCCCATTTTAAACCCCCCCCTTCTCACTTTTTTGTGAAATTTATGTTTTTCTACCCCCCCATTGCTCTCT
>CALNXI010000018.1:100977-128477 GCA_942486025.1 Porites evermanni
GGGGGGGGGGGGGGGGGGTTGGTACTTGGGTTAATATTTTCTGGGTCTGTGCTGCTGGCCTCAGAGCCCCTACCCCATTAAAGTCTATTTTTTGGCCAATTTCAAACCCCATCTTAGTCACTTTTTTGGAAAATGTAATTTTTGCGACCCCAACTTAGTCACTTTATATTTATGCATCTACCAAATCAATGTGGTTTCAAGAACGGAATGTAGTGCGGTCAATGCAAGCTTATTGTTAAATTTAATAAACAACCACTTTCTGATTTTTTTAACCGTGAATCTTCTCATAATTTTTTTCAATCACTATACTTAGCCCAAAAATCCGAAAACTTGCGACCCCATTCTAGTAACTCTACTGAAAATGCAACCCCATTATAGTCACTCCAGTCATGAAAATGTGACCCCATCCAGCGGCACATCCCCATTAGCCTCTTGTAAGGGAGTACCCCCAACCCCCCACCCCCCTGGGACCTTTTGCTTTTTGCATGATTTCCATGTGCATACACAGTGCACTTGCATACAAACACAGCTGCACTAAGGTTGGCTAATGTATATTTTTGTACTTGGAAGTTCTATGTTCAGGAACTTGTGATTCTAACGATGGACGAAGTAAGCTGAAAAGACCATAAATATCAGAACAAGCTAGATTCTACTGCAAGCTTCCTACACTCACTCAAAATTCCATTGTGCCCTTCTGACAAAGAAGGCCAGGATAGCTGAAAATGCCTACATTTATGACTTTGCTCTACAGGCAAAGATTTGAGGGTAACTGAAAGCCACTGGATTAAGTCAGATTCCTCTAAAAAGAATTGTCAGGGGCACCCAACGACAATTTTCGGAAAATATCTGTTCGGAAGACGATTTGAGATCTAGAATTTTCGGAACATTTGTTGTTGAATTTCTTGCTTGCCTGCTTCTCCTAGGATTTTCGAACATCTAAATAATGGTATAATTGCCTATTTTTAACGGATTTTTACCCTGGAAAGGTCACCTAGAATTTTTGGGAGCCTTTTTTCTGGCTGAAATTTTCGAAAAGGTAAGTTTTGATCTCTATAATTTTCGGATCACTAGACTTTCAGCTACGAAATCCGAAGAGATGAAAAATTTTTAACGAATGAAAATATGCCTATTTCTACCGTTTAAATACTAAAATACGTTTAACAATGCTATGTTTAAGTGGTTTGAACTATATTCTCGTTGGGTGCCCCTGAATTGTGGCCTTCAGAAATATGAGGCTGGAAATATAAATCTGAAAGACGAATTGTTTCAGAAGCACAAAGTTGGATTTTCAAATCAACAATTGCTCCAAAAGCATATATTCCTCGTGCCAAAAACTGACTTCGTTGTAAGCAAAGAATAACAATATTTCCTTGATTATTTACCTTCAATACAGAAAGACTATCGGTAGGTCGCCATCTTCATTTTCTCTTCTTCTAGGGCCCAGGCTACCGCCGACGTCTGACCACATGTTCCCCAAGAAAGAGAACCGAAAAAGAGAAAAAAGCCGGTTATACAGTGGTCTACTCCTTGCTCACAAAACTGCCTACATTTGAATACAGGTAGAGCAATGGCCGAAAACTCAGATTTTTTAACTCTCTCGCGAAACTGGAACCTGATGATAGTCCATGTAAACTACTCAGTCAATTTTCAAAAAACTGCTTTGATCGCTGCAACGTGTCTGTGTATGTGGCCATGGGTTGGTTTGTCTTTTTAGTAAATATCCGTAAACACAGAGATCCACTCAACGCGTCAGCAAAACCGACTGCTTCTTTCTTGACGGATCTCTAGTGTTAAGATGCTAGAGCCAGACGTCGCTTGAAGTGGGAATTAAATCAAAACTGAATGCAAGGCTGGCAGGGCTGATTTATTTGGGGCCCATGTTTCGACGTAGCTCTGGCCCTGAGGAGGGCTAATTTTGTTAGCCGAAATAGTGGCCCCAAATCAATCAGCCCTTTGCCGTACTGCCAGCCTTGCTTTCCCACTTTAGACCACGTGATGTTACCTTAGAGAACTGTTTCTTTCAAATGTCGCCCTACTCCATACGTATGTATAATTTATGAAAAGACACAAGGCAAACAGTCGAAAAGGACTATTCTTGTCCTTTTCCTTTACTTTTCTAATTAAGTTGCGAGAATTGTTGTGCTTTTGCCATGTAAATAAAAAAATTCAGGGTTCGACGGGGTAGGTCCTAAGGGAAAATAAACAAATCAACTAAAAACGAAATTTATTTTTGACCTTTTTATGCGTTAGGCCACTTAGCCCTCTTTCCCCTTCCCCTGGAACAGCGAAGCTAACATTGGCAAAGTTAGAATGAGAGTAGGGGTTGGGTTGGGTTTGGGGCAGGGGGCTAAAGAGAAAAGAATTACGCTCAACATAGCTGCGCACAATGACCAGACTTTGCGAACGTGAAAAATTAAAAGCAATAGAATGGTACGCGATTAATTCTAGATCTGTGGTAGCAATTTCAGTTGCCATGCACTTAGTTAGGAGGAAAAAATTGTAGATCTAGGATCTGATGGCTTCAAGGGGAAGGGGGCTGGTCCGGACCCCAGACCACAGTTCCCCCCCCCCCCCCCCCCCCCCCCCCCCCCCCCCCCCCCACACAACACCCCCAAACCAAATAAAAAGTTAATAAAAGCAAACAACAATTTTTTATATTTTATAAAAAAAAAAAAAAAAAAAAAAAAAAAAAAAAAAAAACAAAGCCAAAAACACAAACCACATTCCCCCCCCCCCCCCCCCCGCCTAGATCCATCACGACCAATACACTTTCAGGGAAAGTTAATTTACGGTGAACGTATACCAAAATTGCTTTATTTTGAGAAATAAAAAATTAAAGACAAATGGAAATTAAGACCAACCCTTTTGAAACGTGATGACAAATTTTATTTTCATGCTTCCACTGAGAGCATTTGAAATAATATTCCATATTTAATAAACTAGGAATATCTTATAAAATTGTTCTATTCAAGTAAGAGATTTTGTTCTAGTTTTTTAGTGAGCGGAAAAATATGTTCACTTGCTCAATTATCTCCTGTTCACATGATAATTCCCATTTCTTTAGTATTTTATTCCGTGTAAGCGAGTATTGGACACCAACGTCGATGCAGTCAACGCGAAGAAGCGAGAAGCTAGAAAACAGAAAAAATACTCCTCCGCTGCCCTATAGCTACCCTCACGCTTCTCGCTTGCTATTTTTCGCGTTCTTTGCACTTTGCGTTGAGAAATAGAGGGGCTGTAAACCGACTAGAATGAAAGCTCTTGGGCCTTTCAAGGTTACACTAAAACGATTCTGGATACTTCTACAAGAAAAAAAAAGAAGAAAAATTTACAAACAAATTTACCAACGAGCCCCTTAAATCGGCCACAAAACCTTAAGCTGCCAATACACCTGTCTTTTCCCATACTTTTATGCCGCTTTGATGAGACTAAAAGACTGCATCTGCGGAAAACACCTAAGCTAAAGAATTACTGTCTTTGACAATCTGCACAGGGCGCAAGTCCCATTTCCCGCCAATCCTTATTACATATGCATGGAGTTTCATTGTTTTATGCGTTGCAATCACGTCATAGCCACGTGGCAATCACGAGCCAGAATCAGCTTTATCATCTTCACTAATATCACCATCATATTCTTTCTCTTCTTCAACCATTGGTTGGCTGTGATCACGTGTTTGGACTTTGCGAAGGGTTGAACGGTCGAAGTGCTGAATAAAGAGCTGCAAAAATAAAATTATACTTGATAGTGCAACAGAATAAGGCCTGATACGGGTAAAAGAAGAGGCATAATGGGTAACAGAGCGCGGAGAGGCGAGGAGAGGTCAGGTTAGTGCACCAGAATTCAATAAATACATTTGGAAATCTATAACACTGACGCTCAAGGAATCGTAACCAGGGTCGCACTCTATGGGTATCCTGAATAGAGACTAAAGTCATCCACGTCTTAGAATCTAAAGGTCTCTAGTGACCACCTCTGAAAATATGTTCACAGAAACAACGCTTGCAACAAAAGTAAACTTTGGAATGGCGAAATAAATCTACCATTTCTGTTCAAGACTGGACGCAGGTTTGTACTTGAATGAATTGTGTTTATGTAGACAACTTTATAAGCACGTTGTACTATGTGATGGCTAATTGCGTTCTTATTAGGTTTGATCCTGGACAGATCAGAAAATTAAGAGGTGAGTACTACGGCTTTGTTGCATTTTGCGCAGTATTGCAAGTTGCATAGCCCAAGAACAGACTCTCTTGTTGGGGGTTTTTAGGCCTAGGCCGCTCGTTTCCCTACAGGAATCTACGCGTTGCATTGTGTCCTGCACGCCAGTCTTCAGTCGCCTCAAGGACCAACAACACATGGCCTGATTATTCACTACTACTACTCTTTGAGCGGGATGTCGACCATATCATAAATTTTTCATATGGGTTTCTTTTTTCTATTTACCTGATGTCTAAGTTGAAGATCAATCAGCGGCGAGCTTTTATCAATCGTCTCCGTCCTCTTTAGTGACGTCCGTCTAAAATAAACAAAGATATCAAACAATATGCTTTAAGGGGGTACTGGTACTTAGGACGGTTCGACTATAATTGTGAAAGTTTTGATCCCAACTAAAAAGTTTAGTCTTCGTAGCAACCTGACTACATCAACAAACCAGATAAACGATTAGTTGATGTATTAGAGACCATGAATCCAAGCACGTAAGGCAGGCGTATTTTAAGGGGACACAAAAGATGAGAAGAAAAACCGAAGCCTCACTTTAACTCGTTCCAGCCCCAGACGATTTGCGAATGAATTATAACGCCCAAAAAATAAACTTTTAGTGCAGTAGACCTTTCCCGCATTCCCGTAAACAAAGGCACCAACTCGAGGCTCGGGTGGACAAAATACAGTGATTTGTATGAAATTGTCCACCCGAGCCCAATCACTATTTCTTTATGTTTGTTCACTGGAGCGTAATGCGGGAAAGGTCTATTAGACACCCGCCTTTCACACTTTGCAATTAATAATAGGAAAGACTTTAAGCAAGACAAGTCATCTCTGTTCCTTGAACAACACTTGAGCCTCTTAGGGTGGATTTCCACTGTCGCGTAATTTTTATGTGCGCAAATAAAATAGCGTCAATGTATGCCGGAAAGGCCGCGCGTAAACGTTATAGTTGAGCGAGGGTCAACTTTTACGTTAAAGCGCGACCTTCCATAAATTGCCTCTACCTTATTTACTAATGTGCCAACACATATAAAAATTGCGCAACAGTGGAAATCCACCTCGTCCACGTCCGTATGTGAACTCACTCACAGCCAAGAAAAAAAATCCAACATTGCAAAACTCAACCGGTGGACTATGGAACACGTTTAGTATACTTTGTATGCCTTCGCATTCGACAAAGGAGGACGCATCCTAATCCTCCTCTTCACACTCTCCTTGTTGGTTTGTTTCAAGGGCCTTTTTTTTTCGGCTTGGAAACCTATACATACATTGTTCTCTGTCGTGGAACTGGTGATCTCACCGGTAACTCTTGGACGAATTTTCCACCCATGGCTCTACTTTAATCTGTGGTACGGTCACGTATTCTAAAACAAATCATCCACGGAGGATCTGGCATGTCGACAACGCGGTCAGGTACCAACTTACCTGTCAAAAGATTTGACAGCTTTACTGATGTCTTGCAACCGCTCAACATCCCCTCTTTCCAATCTTTCAAACAGTTTGTTCAATCTTTCCTGCTTTGACAGTGACTCGTCACCAGGTTCGTCCGCAACCGCTGAGCTCCGAGTTGAACTTGGAGGACTGGTAACAGGCATAGGATGTTTCGCGGCAGCATTTGTACCGACATAGTTTGGCACTGAGTTTAAACGAGTCTTTGACTTGGAGGAATTTAGATCTTCATTAGCTATAGTTAAAACAAAGGGGAAAAAGCGTTAATGTAGTTAATACAACTGTTCACAGAAATCAAAATGCAGGGAAAATTATAATAATCCTCTCGCTGGTCAGCAAATACAAGAATAGACTGTACCAGAAAATTTTAAGTCTTTTCCTCCTCGTACTATCTATTTCTATTCTTTAGAATCTCGCTCGAAGGACCACACACTCACTTGGCTTATGTGAAGTATAACTGCTGTAGCTCAGTCTTTTTGTCCGAGCATTAAAGCTGATCCCTTCCGCTTGGTCCAGAGCACGTATCACATCATCTCGCTGGAAAAAAAAAACAGCAGCAAATTTTATAGCTACAAATGAAATCTAATAAAGGGCGCTTTCCATTTTCTTATTTCCGTCGTAATGAGAATTTCAATTTCACTCAAAACTATCCAACCAGATCAGTCAAATCCTAAATAGTATGCTCGAAGAAGAAGACATTCAGCCAAACTCTTGGAAAAAGCCCCTTTTAGTTTCAAAATGACTAGTCTGGCCTTCTGCCAATCCAATGAGCCAGTCAGAAGTAAACCAAAGAGACCATTAAAACAAAAGCTCCTAAGCGCTTCATAGCATTGGTTATTTTATATTTGACCTGGAGAGTTCAACTGGATAAAACGTGTAGCAGCTCCTTTCTAATCAAGAAAAACAACTTTTCAATAAGAAAATGTGGTCAAGAATTACATGAGCGTATTGTAGAGGCGTTAGTTCTCGCTTGTTCCTCATTGTCACTGATGCTCCATTTTCCAGCAGCAAAATAACGAGTTTTACAAGGTTAAACCTAAAAAAGAGGAGATAAACCGGAACAAGACTGTCAAAAGTAGGCAGTGGCAAATGGAGACCTTAAGATATCCCTTTTACGGTGTACGAATAAGGGCAGGCTGCACCTTACCCCGAAGAAACTGCTACCGGGTACATTAAAAACCTGACTCCTACCCGCAGGGTTTTCGGTCAAATTTTCAAGTACCGGATTGCCGATTCATAGGTAAAAAGAGCGAAGGTGGGCGCCGTTAGCATAACGTACGCCGTTTAACATAAGTACTAAAGGATCGAACCTCTAGGGGGTTCGGGGGGAGGGGGTGGGGGGTAAAAGTTGGACTCTCTAAAACGCCACTTCCTGAGTTCCTTTGACCAGTACCCTTCCAAGGTGTTAAAATAATCAATCAGTCAATCAATCAACCAATCAATTAATAAGTAAAATTTGAGTTGGTAATTATGATAAAGTCTACAGGTGTCCGTCCGTTCTAATGCTTGGACGGAATTGATGAGTTACAAAAGGGAGCAAAATAAGGCAGTTTAACTTTTTCTTTGATAAATGGAAACAATATTATCCAATATATCAGAAAATAATTATTTCGTATGGAATTACCGTCCTTATATGTCAAACCTGCGTCAAAAAAAGTCCCCGCTACCCAACTGCGTAGGCAAAAACGGCATGTACTATGACCCGGAACACCAGAACACTCTCGAAAGAAATCGGAAACCCTGGTAATGGGTGGAACGCAAAAGGCAAACAGAAACCCTAACCCTAACTTGAAAAATACTAAAATTTGGTTTCTGTTTGTCTGTTTTTTTTTTTTTAGTTTTTTTTTATTTGAAGTGTTCTAGAGCCGTGTTACAGGGTGTTCGGAGTTCCCAGTTTTATTCCATGCTGGCAGAAACAACGTAATCTTAAGTTTCCTATTTGAGTCACTAGTACAGAAAGCAAGCCAAACAATGAATGTGAATCCTTTACCTCGCTGCCTCATGAAGTGGCGTGTTACCACGGTCGTTCGTCACATTTACGCTTGCTCCGTGCTATTTCATCAACAAGAATTAAAAATAATTCGATTATTATATAAAAGAGGTATTCTATAAAGAAACTCTGGTAAAGTGTTGATAAGGGAGAGACACACAAGAATTTAGTACTAGCAAAGCAGTGACGGAGTCTAGCTTATACACTGAACAGAACCAACTACTTCGTAACATGAACCACTTTAAGAAAGTTTGCACTTCACGAGATAAAACAATAAAAGCCTTCTTAATAGTTAATCCAGTTTTCTGTTATTAGGGAAAGTAGAAGAACCGTCTCGGTCCAAAGTACGCATCCTTCTTGTGTCAGTGTGGGTCAATAGTCCAGTTTCGAATTCGTCGCGGACGCTGAATAGAAGCACTGAAGACTTATTTATACAGGGTTAACCTCGACTTACAGTGAAATATTCACAAATACCGGCGGCGAGAGGGTGCCTGAATTTAAGTTTAAAACAATAGACACAGTTGTAAACGGGTCTTCTTCTGACTGAAATTTAAGAATACATTTACCTTAGGTCGAGGCTAACAGTGTATAAATGAGTCTTTAGTGCTTCTTTTCAGCGTCCGCGACGAAATCGAAACTGGACTATTGGTAATCGAGAGGACTAACACATGATAAGTGTTTCCGAAGGGAGTGACGAAGATGATAGTGGACAACTCTTCTGGGTCAACAGTTTTGTTTTAATCTAGTTAATTTTTGTCAGTAGTTTCCCTCTCAACAGGCTTATCGTTTCTGTATTCTTATTATCACATCAAATACTATTGTCCGCAAGGGTCAGTTCACGTTTAAAAAGCATACAAAGTCCTGCGTTTATGGTTTTGCACATGAAAAAGAAAACTTTTATCTGTTTATGAAGTCACCCTTGTTCGCCCACTAGCCAGCTCCCGGGGCCTTTCCATTGGAAAACAGTAGGGGGTACCCTGGGGACAAAGTTGTTTGGCCCATTTGATATATGGACGGAAGCATAAGCTAGTATGCGTTTACAAGTTTAAACGGAAGAGGACACCTATATCAAAATGACATGGGGATATTCCTGCAATCGCCCCAGGTGTACAGGCCACTTCGTTGTGTTCACTTCTCCCCACAAAGGAAACATCAGAAACTACAAGTGAAATCGAAACACCGAAAATAGAAGACCAGCAACCTAACATGCAACAATACAGAAATGGCCATACTTAGAACGATAACAACAATTAATTAACTACCAATGAATCCTACAAGTAAATGTGTATAATAATGATAATGACGATGATAACGATGACGATAATGATGATGATGATAATTGAAAATGATGATGTAGCGGAGCTCCACGCGCGGCGCAGCCCCATAGCTAAGGAAATGTGGTAATCTACCCATCCGAGAAAATTTGGTAATCACGTGACCGTACACCGAGCGACCGAGCGAGCGACCGTCGGTCCGCACCAAAAGCATACCAATGTAAAATGACTCAATCAACAGGATGCAACTCAAGGTTTTATTTGGAAGGAAATAACATGGCCGCCCAGACTTTTAGAAAGAAAAAAGTCGTGTCTCATTCGGCATTATTTTTTATGTTTACACTAACGTGGATAACAGAGAAAGAGCTAGAGCGAGTTATTGGAAACAAAGGAGACGAATTTCGTAGGAAGAAAAACATGGAAATTCAAAGCGGCGGTGAGAAAGTGAGAAGTGCTAGCGGCCAGCAAGGTGAAAATGAGCGGCAGTGAAAAATAAAAGCGAACATGAACACAGCAAACAAAATATTGGGTAAGCACATGCAACAATTCCTCCATAAAAATAATGTGTAACTAGGAAGTTTGACGTTTTAGTCGTACAAAACAGCGTTGTAGTCGTGCAAAACAGCGGCAAGGGAGAGACAAAAAGGCGTGCTGCACGTGCAAATTTGTTTTTTGCTAATTAGAAGAAAAAGTGTGCTGCACGTGCAATTTGTTTTTTAGCTAATTAGATCTATTAGTCTTAAGAAGCCATTTTCATTGTCGTCCCCGTTTAGTATTACACGATTTATTTTTTTTGTTGTTCACACGTATTATTAACCAGAGCTTCGCTTTCAGCCCTGGATAAATCTAGATATTAATGATAATGATAATGATGATGATGACGATGACAATGACAAATGATAATGATAATAATAATGATAATGATAATGATAAATGATATTATTATTCATTCAAAATATTTCCCCGATTCTGATTGGCTAAAAGCACACGTTTAATTCCCAATAACCAGTTACTGATGACCAAATTTGGAAGAATTTTGTGTTTAGCGAGGAAATGGCGTCAAAAATGCAGTGTTCTTGCAGGTTAATGCACTGTTAACGGGGAAGACCTGGGGACGAGGTTAAGTTGTTTTGGTTGTGAATTTGAAAAATTGCGGACATTTCACTCGTTTCAAGAGTAAGAACTAGGCGAAAAAATAGCGAAAAACATGGCAAGAACAGCAAGAAGACAACTCGAAGAGTGACAATTGCCATTTGGAGAATATTTGCGGGGCTGAACAACCCTAAACGTGCACTATCGAAGATAAACTTAACATCGATGGATCGATGGAGGTAAGCATGTTTTAGCCATGTTTTTTAAACACTAAGAATTATTTTGAATGAATAATAAAACAATTATTGAATTCGGCTTTCGTATCATATGAAAAATGTTGGCGATCTCGGAGGGTGTTATCCGCCTCGGCCTACGGCCTCGACGGATAACACCCTCCTCGATGTCCATAATTCTTCATAAGATACTCAGCCTCATTCATTAAATGTTAAATAATGATAAATGACAATGATAATGATAATGATAATAATTACAGTATAATAACATTCAAAGAGGGAGCCCAGCTTGCTATGGCGGTTTTCAGTGTTGCCATTATGTAGGCCAAAGAGAGTGACAGATTTTTTTAAGTCCGCGAGCGGTCGTCCTTCTTTCTTCAGGGCAACACGCGGCGAGCAAAAGTAAAATTATGCAACTCTGAATTAATGGTAAAAAAGGATGAGAGATTGGAGTAGTATAGGAGGGATGAAATTAACCCCTTTTTTGGGGAGGATTCTCATTAAGGTGGGGAGGAATACATTAACGCCGATGACGTCATAGGCTATTGTCTTGATCTCATGAATAAAATGCGCAGGAATCTCATAAAGATAAGGTCATGTGCTATTTTTATTTTGTGGCGGTCATGGTTGGTATAACCGGTTTGACAGGTTTTAGTTATTTTCGGAAGATGATGCCATATGTATTCCGGGGTACTATGATGTCATAGTTGTTTTGATTGGTTGACCGGAATTAGAAAGACGCTCATAGGCGGTCTCATTTGACGAAGCATTCTGGTTGGTTGCCGTATTTTTATTGTTTGAACGGCATAAAAGCCTGCTCACTGCCTTCCCGCATACTAATTTGGATTTCCTGCATACTAATTAAGTGTCTTCCTCCATATAATTATAATGAAGTGGATAGGTTTACTAATGGGAGTTTCTCTACCACAATAGGAACAATAGGCTTGCCTAGACTTGCACGGTAAGTAACTTAATTAAAAGGAAAATAAGAGCAATCACCTAGGAACGCGAGAAACAGCTTCCTATATCTTATTTAGCGCTAAAACTCGGATATATATAAACAAGACATACACAAAGGGGAGCTGAAAACGCTTTATTTCAAGTTTGTCTGACTATTACAGAACTGTTTTCTCCTTTCTATCTCGGGGATATGAAAAAACTATTGAAGTCTCAACGTTTCACGCGTCATTAGTTAGGTAATTATGCGAGTTCACAAGCCCAAAGTTGAATACAAATTAGCTCTACAGGAAAAAACCTCAACGGACCATATTGACGTATTTTTTTAAAACAAAAAACTTAACAAGGATCAATTGATTAAACACGCGACTAATAATTGCAAGCAATAAAATCAGACACGAGATACCGTTTAAAACAAAAAGAGTCAAATACACAGCGATTTGAAAGAAATCTATTAAAATAGTCAAAGAAAGCAAGATATCTTTGTTTACCACGTTTCCCTCCTCATTTTTTTTATTCCCTCCTCCTCAATTTCATTATTTTCCCTTCTCAATGTTATTATTCCCTCCTCCACAATTTTATTATTTTCCCTCCTCCTCCACCTCCTCCTCATTTCTATTGTTTTGATAGGGTCGATGTAGGGTCGATGTGGGGTCGATGTGGGGTCGATGTAGGTCGAAATTTTTCGTTCGATTAGCAAATCATTTAACTCAAGTCCACGAGTTATCGGAAATAGAACGAAAAATTTAGAATTTATTGTTGATTTTCAAGGGGCCGATTGGGCAGAAAGGGCAGAAAGGGCACCTTTTTAGCCTGTATTGATAACTAACATAATCCTCCTCCTCCTCCTTTCAATTGTTTTCTCTCGAAAAGGCCTAAAAGGCCAAAATAAAACATCGACCCCACATCGACCCTACATCGACCCCACATCGACCCTACATCGACCCCACATCGACCCTACATCGACCATACATCGACCCTACATCGACCTTACATCGACCCCACATGGACCCCACATGGACCCTACATCGACCCTATCAAAACAATAGAAATGAGGCGGAGGTGGAGGAGGAGGGAAAATAATAAAATTGTGGAGGAGGGAATAATAACATTGAGAAGGGAAAATAATGAAATTGAGGAGGAGGGAATAAAAAAAATGAGGAGGGAAACGTGGTAAACAAAGATATCTTGCTTTCTTTGACTATTTTAATAGATTTCTTTCAAATCGCTGTGTATTTGACTCTTTTTGTTTTAAACGGTATCTCGTGTCTGATTCTATTGCTTGCAATTATTAGTCGCGTGTTTAATCAATTGATCCTTGTTAAGTTTTTTGTTTTATAATAATACGTCAATATGGTCCGTTGAGGTTTTTTCCTGTAGAGCTAATTTGTATTCAACTTTGGGCTTGTGAACTCGCATAATTACCTAACTAATGACGCGTGAAACGTTGAGACTTCAATAGTTTTTTCATATCCCCGAGATAGAAAGGAGAAAACAGTTCTGTAATAGTCAGACAAACTTGAAATAAAGCGTTTTCAGCTCCCCTTTGTGTATGTCTTGTTTATATATATCCGAGTTTTAGCGCTAAATAAGATATAAAGAAGCTGTTTCTCGCGTTGCTAGGTGATTGCTCTTATTTTCCTTTTAATTAAGTTACTTACCGTGCAAGTCTAGGCAAGCCTATTGTTCCTATTGTGGTAGAGAAACTCCCATTAGTAAACCTATCCACTTCATTATATATGGAGGAAGACACTTAATTAGTATGCAGGAAATCCAAATTAGTATGCGGGAAGGCAGTGAGCAGGCTTTTATGCCGTTCAAACAATAAAAATACGGCAACCAACCAGAATGCTTCGTCAAATGAGACAGCCAATGAGCGTCTTTCTAATTCCGGTCAACCAATCAAAACAACTATGACATCATAGTACCCCAGAATACATATGGCATCATCTTCCGAAAATAACTAAAACCTGTCAAACCGGTTATACCAACCATGACCGCCACAAAATAAAAATAGCACATGACCTTATCTTTATGAGATTCCTGCGCATTTTATTCATGAGATCAAGACAATAGCCTATGACGTCATCGGCGTTAATGTATTCCTCCCCACCTTAATGAGAATCCTCCCCAAAAAAGGGGTCAATTTCATCCCTCCTATATACTACTGACTGGGACGGAGTGAGGAAACAATTTCTTCCCTCGGGCTTCCGCCCTGGTTACGGAGCCCGAGTACTGCCATTTTCACTGTAACGTACCCTGGGATGATTATACTGACAAGCGAAGTGAAGCGGTGCTCGCATCTGCGTATAGTTTTTCACATCCGTCTGAGCGCCGCGTCGTAATAACAGGTTTGTCATTTCATCGTATCCTCTGATCGCCGCGATATGTAGCGGTGTCATGCCTTCACCGTTTCTTACATTTGTGTGAAGGACCTTCTCTGCCGCCTCGCGCGACTTCTGAAACAAAAAAAAACAGCAAGAAATACGATTTAATCCATACTCTCATTCTCACGCACATGAGACACGAATAATCCAAGATCACATTAGGTGTCATAAGTTCCCACTTACAGCTTAGCTCCATCTCATAATTAAATAAAAGGGCAAGTGTCCGAAGCGTCAGCTTTTGAATTTCTTCCCGGCGGGGTCTCGGCGGTTAATTTATTTTAGCAATAAACCAGGAGTAATAAACTTTAACACACTTCTACATTTGACATTTCATGAAAGTAAACATCAACATTTGCAGATAACATTACACCACTACCCTCTGACGTCATAGACTTTGCAATGTTACCCGCTCAGAGTTTTTGGCGGGAAACAGTTTTATTGTTAGATGCCATGCAACCTCGAATAGAGAGAAGTGTGATGTCACGTTACCATGGTAGCAAAATGTCTGGATCACAACAGTAGGGAGCTTAAGCAACTAGAATGGCAAAAAAGCAATAGGCATGATTAACAAAATGACAATTTGCACTTGCATCACGCTTTTTGGTAGATTTCTTTTTGCAGATTTATTATTATTCTTTCTTGGGGCCTGTTAACATGTAGGTGGGAGACCCCAGATAGGTGAGGTAACATGTGGCGGGTCATCCCACCTATCATGCAAACGTGATCAAATTTAAAATGAGAGATTATATAGACAGGCGGGTTACTCCACCTAAGTGGGTTATCTCACCTACCTGGGGTCCCCACCTCCATGTAAACAGGCCCTTATATCCACGTGATGGCTATGCTTTTGAGGATTATTTGAATAAACGTAAACGACTGCTGCGACATGAAACTTCGTAATTTCACACGCCCGCTTATGGAGTAGGTGCAATTTTCTTTTTCTTTTTCTAAACTTAGATAAGGTCCTTTCGGATTCAAACCCAGAAAATTTCGCCAACATTTGACAAATTAAATGAAATTGAATAAGAAACAGTGCGAATATTCGCTTTTTAAGTGCCGTTTTCGGTTTGTTGTCATCCAGAAATTTTGTTACCATGGCAACGTCACAAAACGACTTCTCCTCTCTATTAACCACAAGAGTACGCGTTGCCAGGGAAACAAAGTTCAGCTCTGACCTTTTGCCATTTGCTACATTTCTCACACTGACACAGCGGATGACAGAGGTCCTTGTCGGAGCGCGGAAAGTCGCCCCCATCTTCTTCGTCTTCTTCATCGTCACTCGGACCAAGTTTATACCGGACCTGACAGAGAATATAAGTAGGTTATAATTATCTGATTATGATTACACGGGTCGTAAACTCGAGCCCGTCCCGCCAACAGCACAAAGAGAAATAGGACACTTTTACGAACAACGCATCTTTGGACTATAACTACAGCACTAAGGTTCATTTCGCTTTTCCTTCCTTATTACATAACGCAGTTTCAATAAGGGCTCATTAAGAACAACCGTAATTCGAACAAGACAAACCGAAAAGTTTGGAAGCATTCTGGTACTTGCAGTCAATTAATTTCATCATGAGAATGGCCTAGCCTACTGTGCGTCAAGTAACTACTGCACTATACTTCACCTTCGTTTCTCGCGTCTCGCGGCCTTGCTGCTCGCTGTTCGCGTGTTACGCGCAATAAACTAATACCTTTAGGGGAAAACAAGAGACTGCTCGTATCCCGCTACTGCACAGCTCACACGACGAATTCAGATTCGATTTCAAGAACTCACCAAAGTTTTGCATGTGCAATGACGTTGGCAATGAAATGAAAATTGACCTAAACAGCCACTGGCGTTTTCCACAATTCGTTTCAGCAAACATGTTTTCATTCAGTTTTTAAAGGTATTTTCAAGCAAATTGATCTCAGTTTCACCGCGCAACAGCGCGTTAGGTGAGCTGGAATAACTTCTTACCATTTCGACATCTCCATCTGCAACTGTGCGAATGAATCGGTCAATCTGCAATTAGATAACATATAATGTCAGCTAAAAAATCACTGATTTGTCTCACAAACCCAAGGCTGAAATAAACAACTGTACATGGGTTAAAACTTACAAGACCTCAATCAAGAATATCTTGTACTTGTCTTCTTCACAGTCAGTGTAATACTCAAGTTTTGTTGCGGACACCCATTTTTTGCGCGCAAAGTACCGGTCGCGTGACTACGAGTAGGTTTAATACACTTCACTTGAGATACATGCAAGTTGTTTGTCTAAAATGCCCCCTTTACAATTTTCTCAAGCCAATTACAAATGCATGAGTTTATTTTTTGTTTTTAATTATTTTTTAACCCACCAGAAGGGAATCAAAATTTCCGACATGGCAGACGTTCGCTTTCCCGCAGTTGACTTCAATTGCATGCCAAATGTGGTTCCTTTGATTCTAGTTAGGTTATTGGCCCTTGCATTACACAGACAAAGTCCAGTTTAAGATAGATATGTTGCGGTCACACTGACCCCTTTTCCCGCCTTTTATTCCATAAAAAAGAAACTACGCGTGTGACCGCTTCTTCCCGAGATAGCTCGGCAAAAGAGCCGCATAACCAATTGAAGGAAACAAAAAAACAATGCTTTGACTCGGGTTCTGAGTGATACAATAAACCAACCTACCAGACGGTAGAGTGGCTATGATGTTTCCCAGGTAAAGGAAGCACTGTACAAGGCTAGTAACCCGGGAAATAACCTTAGTGTGACCGCTTTTACTTCGGTATGTATAACTACAACCTCGAGAAAATTTCCATGTTGAATTGCTTTCACAAGGCAGGAGCCCCAGGTATATCCAACCAGGACTATAATCATACCTCTTTTGCTCTTTCCTGTTCCTTGGAAACAATGGTGGGAAATTCCTGCGACTGAATGAGTGGTGGACCTTCTGAAACTGAGTTTGTCTAAGAACAACAAATTAAAGTCTTTTTCAATTACAGCTACTCTCTCTGACTAAAAATACAAAAAATAAAAAATTATAATAGAATAAAAGTAGCAAGATTAGGTAAAAGCCTGTTTCACACGTTTGAGTACAACCACGAAAGCTCATGTAAGATTGAAAGCATGTGTTATCCACCCAAAAAGAAGTAAATACGAAGGGAAGAATAAGAGAGATGATAAGCTGCAAGTTCAAGGCCAAAAGGAAAGAAATACTACAGAAGAGTCCAACGTTATTTTGAGATGCTAAAAACGACCGTAAAAAAAGGCAAACAAAGTGGGGTAAAGCATTTTCAAATAGTTAAATGAAGAGTATAAAACGCGAGTGATCTAAGGGATTGAGGGGGAGGGCTTGTTAACATGAGAGAACTCTAACCGGCGCGAGTTCCATAGCGGGGAGACTACTTGGTACTTCCATACTGAGATGATTATTTACAAGAGAGGATGTTGTACACATTTACATGTTCCCCCCGCTAATCCATGTCCCACGTGTCGACACCATCTCGAATTGACAAAAATTAGGCAAGGGTAACCCGATCTGGTCCTCCGACAAGCCGATTTTTTACCAAAAGGAGTGATTTTTCTTCGTGTATATAACACTGTTTTGCGACTTTGCACCGAAATAAAACTTAATCACGCAAAAAATGAAATCCGTCCCCGGTACCGCAACCGGGGTGATCTTGGGCCGCCCGGTATAATTCGTTCCGTGGGATGGGATGATTTTTCCTGGTAATATCAAGCGAATGATCACAGAGCCAAGAGAGGGAACCGGTGTGAGCTGACGCCGGTACGAAAGTCAACCCCTTAGAGCCGATAAAACAAGTTCCTTGATCTCAAACACACTTCTTAGAACGCTGTTACTAAGAATTTTACAACTTACTGTGTCAGCAAAAGATACTGTTTGTTCTTGCTCTTCGCTTGCAGCTACTATAGCCTCAAGAAGTATTTCCGATACCTGGTCAATGATACAATTTGAAATAAAACTTAACACGCGTATAACTAAAGAAACAACAAGTCTATACAGTACTTTATGGCACTACCCTAACCGTTATAATTCAAATAACCACTCCCTGAGTAGGCCTGTATTTGGCACCATTCAAGAGTCCCTAGATTATAATTATATGAAAGGGCAAAAGCGTGCTGGAGAGACGATGCCTCAGCCTCAAACTAGATGTGGCGTCCCTTACCCTCTCTCCCCAATCCCCCTTTTTTTCCCCTTCTTCCCTATCCCCTACCCCTTTCCACGCCGGCTACGCACGCTAACTAGGGGCACTAGGGTTTACCCGGTTGTGATCCGGCGCACAAAGCGGAAAAACCCTGGGAAAAATTAAAAGCAGGCCAGCGTCCACCTCTCCTGGTAGAGAAGACAATCAAAGCGGAAGATTGGCTTCACCTCGTGTGTACGTGTGCGCCCTAAGTATCCGCTTTAACGTTGTAAAATGGCCAGGCCCAGCTATAACAGCCTGTCAAGTTGTAGCTAACAGTCTTAGGGTCTCTTGCTTCAATACTTAAACCTGAATGTAGATAGGATGTCGAAAGACAGCCTATAGACTGAGTGGAACCTTGACATGCATTCAAATACCTGTTTGTTATGAGAGCTGTCCAGTGGAGTGGCCTTATCCTTGTTTCGTGCTTCCAAAGACGCGCCTTTCTCCAGTAAAAGGCGGACAATCTCAGCTTAAAACAACAAGAAAGAAAGAAAGAAAGAAAGAAAGAAAGAAAGAAAGAAAGAAAGAAAGAAAGAAAAAGAAAGAGAGAACGCGATGATTAGTGTCTGACCGACTGACATATCAACTTCCAGAGTCATTGACTGGATGTCTGGCTAGCTGGTTAGATGACCGATCGATCGACTGTCTGGCTGCCTGCCGATTGTTTAACCAACTTACTGACCGTTTGACTAATAGTTTGATCGACTTGCCATATAGCTGACTGCTGATTTTCTGTCCGTGACCTTCTGTCGATAAATCGACTAAAAGCCTAATTGCCTGACACACAAATTGAATGAACAGAGAGGGCAAACAGCAAAAGGCAGAGACGACCACGTGACCACTTTTTTCTCCCGCATTTGACGTCGCTCGGCGTTTGTCGTTGGCCATTTTCCACGTAAGGAGGAGTGGTTGTAAGTATAGTATGAAAATCAAGAGTGAAACTGAACTTTGTTATCGTCTCGGGTACAACATCATCATCCGGATACCTCAACCCGTGACCTCTGTAACAGCTGGCTTCAATGTGCAACTTACCATACCCCCAGCGAGAAGCAAGGTGAAGTGGAGTATCTCCATGCTCATTTGCAGCGTTCACCTTCAGTACTTTCACTTGCGTGTCCAAAAATACCAGCGCCCTTGTGCACTGCAACAAACAATGGCAAGTCTTGTAAAACGGTTCTAACTTTTGAGTCTAAAGACGAAGTTTGTTAACATTCAAATAGAACGTCTCTGGCAGCTCTTTCACATGGTACTATTTAGTTTACGGAAACTTTGCAGGGTCTTAACTGGCCACTTTTGGGAGGAAAAGAGTTTACAAAGCAAGCAAGAGAGAGGGGTTCGACTGTTTGTAAATTCTGATAATCGCATGCACTTGTGATAAAACAGGATAAAGTCGTATGGATATTCTTTCTACCTTTTCTTTCATTACATTACACTGTAGTTACAAACTATCGATAGACGTTAAGATAACCCAATATGATTCTTTACCTTTTCGTGCCCATTGGCGGTGCACAAGTGTAAGGGCGTATTACTATCATTATCAGGAGCATTGACATCAGCTTTGTAATGCATTAACACCAACTAAAATGCAAAGAAACAACAAACACGTGAATTTATGGTTAACAACTCGACTACATTTGCTCGTAAACGTTGCCTGTATTAATAAGACTGAATGGACTGCATTGAATAGACCTTACACGAGATGCAGTAAAGTCACACAGTGTTAACACCATGAAATATACGGACAACAGCTATTAAAATAACAGACGATTGACTGAAATAGATGGACTCTTGTTATGATGGACTTATAACTGTTCCTATACCCTTTTGTGCTTTCGGTTAAAAGCAAAAGACCGGGTCGGTGTTGCGTCGAATTGCACTGTGGGACTGTTCTAGGGTCGCTAACGCTTCTTTCATTAGCTATTACGAGACTGTTCATTCCCATGGTGCAATTCCACACAACACTTACCCAGTCTGGTAGCCTGTTCCAGGCTCTCAGATAATGGGGAAGACGCTTTTCGCGTTTGCGCTTTCTCAATTCAGCAGACCCGACTATCTCGGGGCCTGGAACAGGCTACCAGTCTGGCCGATAACGGGAGGATCGCATGGCGGGGTTTCCACTGTTAAAACTTTGGTCAAAGCTGTTCAAAGCCAAAGGAATCATGGATGTGAACTCACCGCAGCACTGCCATGTCCTCTTTGACAAGCTAGATGCAAAGCTGTTGTACCGTGGTAATCCATAGCATTAACCACGGCACCTTTCTTTATCAACTTATAGATCAAGTTTGAATGGCCTGTTAATTAGGAAGAAACAAAGCGTAAAACAATCAATATTCCATTTTGCCAGGTGACTTTTCAGTTAGAGCGGTTTTCATTTGAGTGTCGAAAAGTAATTGGTTTTGCACTTTCTACACGATGCGATTGGCTTAAAAGATTCGCGCCACCTTTTCATCCAATCAGAAGTAAAACCAAAGCCAATTGTGACGCGCTCGCACGATTTTCCCGCGCTTTGCGTCAGCCACATGTAATTACTTCGAGTTTTGATTGGTTCAATGTATTGTCTGTGTCCTATGTGATTGGCCAGAGTAATTACTTTGGTTTTGGTTTTACGACACTCAAACGAAAACCACTCTATGACGAAAATTACGCAACCACGACGGCGACAGCAGCGAAAACTTTAATGACAAAGTGAGTTTGCGCTGTTTCAAACCTCATGGCGAATATTCCATGTCGATTAATTTGTCAACAGTAAGCAAATTTTTCTGGCACTGAATTTTCTAGGACCACATCCAAGTTTAAAAAGAAAGGGAATATCATCGTCTTGTGTTTCTGTCCGACATAAAACATGGAATTAGGAATTTCATGTCGCGGTCGTGCAGTGAACGCAACGAAATGTAACAGCAAGTGTGAACCACGTGCAGAGTTGTCGTTTTGCTCACTAAACCTTTCGATTTTTTTAAGATCTCGATCGTGGTCGTCGTCGTCGTTGCGTAATCTCCTAAAGATAACAGAAATGAAAATGTGGTAAGAACATCAGTGACCCACTCGCCAACGTCATCCATGATCTTTAACTAAGCCGACAAAATTCTCTTGTTATGAAGGTGATAAGGTGATTTCCAACGGTGCAAACTCCGTTAATACATTCACGTACCATATTCAGACGCAACATGAAGTACAGTTCTTCCCAAGTCGTCTCTAGAGAACACTGTAACAGCGGACGGGTCATGGCGCTTCCTGCCAGAAAAAGAAAATCACCAATCAAAGTGCCGTACTCAAATGTTCGGAAACATCACTGACACAAAAATCATTTAGCATTAAAAACTGTTCATTTCTGAGTTCCAATAATTCACACTTTCGAAACGAGTCGAAATGCAAAACATTTCTTGTGTAAATGAATTTCACTTACAAGAGAACAAAAAACATCTTCGCACTTAGCCTCGTTTTGAAACAGAGGCTTAGGGTAACTCGGAAATGGCCTATACAGCGTTTTCACGTGACGTCACGGCGGTTATATTGGTGTTCCAAAAAAATGAAACGGTGGCCCGCATGTTGGTGTTCCAAACCAGTCCTATTGTTTTTTTGTTTTTTTTTTATGTAAACCATTTCATTTGTTCCAATAAATTTGTATGGATGCTGTCCACGTTAGTGTAAAAGCTCAATTGGAGCCACAGTGTGTACCTGGTGTGTAACTTTTCACACTTGGCGCATGAACACAGAGGATGGCAAAACTTTTCACCAGAAGAGCCATGATCGCCTCCAGAAGACAGTAACATCTCCACTTCTTCTTCGTTGCCGTTGGATGCAAACTGAAAAGCCAAAATAAAAACTGTACATGCATGGGTGAATCTGGAATTAACGTTACTCTGACAGGCGATGGACGTCTGGTAGAATAATAAGAGTCTCTGGGATGGAAACAATGTCCCGGGATAGGCCGGATTTCCACCGGAGCTAGACTTTATAATATAGTAAAGAAGCTTTCTGGATAAACTTGACTTAACTGATCTTAAGTTTCTAGTCGACTAGGTTCGTATTAGTGGGTGCGCAGTTTACTTAATTAAAAGTAACAAGTCGAGAAAAACGATCCGTGGTTGATACCATGGCGTAGTCCATTTCCATAAGGTCTAAGAGAAAAATAGGGAACGGAGGCAACTATACGGCTGGAATGAGAGGTTTCGTTTGCTACAAAGTGCCTTCGAAGAAAATTACCTCAAAAAGCTTTTCTAGTGCAGTTGACCTTGGTCTATCCGTTTCCATAACAAACCAAGAGGAAGGCAACATCTAAAAATGTATCACAAGAATATCACGTTAGTAAATCTATTTTTATCAAACATTTTTGAGTTGGGTATCTGGTGATGGACGGCTGTTTTTAGTTGAAATCCCAACAAAAACTCCAGAACGATCACTTGAAGAAATCGTTTCAAATGGGTTTGAAGAGCTGGTCAATAACAACAACAATAAAAACAACAGACGTCAAAGCAAGTCTAACGCGTTTTACAGTTAGCCTTCGAATACAGCCCTCTCTTCTCCGGCTTGTCGCCGCTGGGGACGGTTGTATTCTCAGGTTATTTTACAGCGTACAGAAATCTGATTATAACGTTTCATTCCAAATTTTCCTTTCCTTAAATTCGTGCCCTGTTGCTTGCGCTCTATCGGCATTTGTTTTAATTTGACACCAGAAGACTCCTACCCTTGCGTCGCTAATGAAACCGACTTTCAATTATTTTCCCCTGGTTTTAAGACACTAATCAAGACGGAAACTCAGTAAGAGCCCAAAACTAAACGAACATCGTTTAAAACGCGGAATGATGTTCAGTAATCATTGGAGTTATGCCAGGAAGTTCTTTACCACCCCAAAAAAGTACAAGGTGATGACATCTTGTTAGTTTCCAGTTGGGAAGTTTTTTTGGCAATCCTTAGAAACCCAGGGGGAGGAAGGGGTAGATATAGCGGGGGTGAGGAAATGCACAGTTTTTCGTAACTCATATCTCCCGCCTTTTTGGAGTTTTCTTCTACCCATTCTTTTTATTTGCCACTCTGTCTCAGATGATTTTTCAGACAAACACTGTACAGACCTTAGCAGGCGAAAGTCCCTTAAGAACGTCATTAACATATCCTCCTCTGATGTGTTCAACGGCTGCTTCTATTGAAGACAAAAAGAACCTTCGAGGGAAGAAACAGTAACAGTAAGTGAGTGAGACCATAAGAACTACTGATAAATGGTTTTCCATTTCGTAAACTCAGATTATAGAATGACTGGTACAGTTGCCTTTCAATTTAAGACTTTTCAATGATGCCAAAGTGAAAGTACAGAATAGTCACTTCAGTTAGTACCGATTGGCCATTTAGAGCTTTTCGTGAGAGTGAATGGGCTGTTGTTTGGGACGTTTTCACATGACGTCACGGCGGCCATATTGGTGTTCCAAAACAATCAAATAACCTGAGATCAGGCCCAATTTTAGCGCTTCTCATACATTCTCTCTAACGGCTACTTTCGCCTTGCCCGCCGGCATGTAATTTTCAAAGCGAAACGAAAATAGAGCCTGGTCTCAGGTTACAATCAAACGGCGGCCACGTTGGTGTCCCAAACCAGTCCTGTGGGAGTTGAACTCTATTCTTATGAAAAACTTTCTTTTGTTGCAATAAATTAGCATAGATGCTGGCCACGTGAGTGAAAACGCTCTATTAAAAGGCTGCGCAAGAGAAGAGAAGAGAAGACACAGGATTTGTTGGCACACCAACATGTCCACCGTTTCGTTGTTCTGTACACCAATATGGCTGGGGCTGGGGGGGGGGCGGGGTGGGGAGGGAGGAGAGATTGGGGAATTTTTTTTCATGTAGAAACAACAGCCTGTATTCTTTATCGAACCATCCTCTGGTGAGGGTACCGCCCGTCCTCAGACTCAGCAGTCCCTTATTTCCGGAGGCTAGACAGCCATTCTTTGTGTTGTCACGGAACGCTCCACGCCATCGCGAGAGGACACAAAGAACAGCTGACTGCAGACTCATCGAACTTGAGTTGAGAAAGGTATTTGGACAATCGCCTTTGAAGGATTGGGCCTCGTCACTTACTGGAATTCATTATGTCCGCGCTTGGAAAAATGGAAGTTATGCAGATAGGTGATGTTGGCAAGCCTGAAATGAGGAGAAAAAAATGAAATGTAACAACGGCCGACAACAGAAATCTTAACTTTTATAATTCTTTCCATGAAAATGGGTATAAAGACTATAGACAAAATATAAAAGGAAATTCCTTCAGTACTACTTTTTAATGGTACTTTTCCTTTTTACTAATAACTAGTTTACAAAAAAAAGAAAAACAACGTAAGCCATGTTGTAATTCCGGAAAAGCTGGACCAAGCTAACACTTACCAGTTGGGAATGTCTGACTTGATTATCAAGAATATCAAGGCTGGAAGTAGGTCATCCACAGTTATCGCTTCAGCTGCATCTGTTATGTACCAATAATTACCCACAATTAATGAAGAAACAACAGTAAAAGCGAACATAATGAGCCTGTATTAATAGGTCAACCTCTACTGCACCGTTATTGTCAGTCCCAAATATCACTTCTATTCGTTAATAACGGTAAAGATGATCTCTACTAAGCAATCGTGGTCACCTTTACCCAGGTAAACTTGAGTTAAAGTATTTTTTATTGTTTTCACCTCTATTAACCAGTCACCTTTTTAAGAGGTTCATGTGTACCACACAAGTGCAATAAAATGATTCAGTTTATTGCCTGTTGTCATTGACAGTTTTTTGTATTTTCATGAACAAACCAAATATCGTGCATATGTATTTGTTGAACTGATTCTTACGGGTGACTACGATAAAACCAAACTGTGCAACAGTCAAGATTCTCGTTTCGAACTTTCTCTAGTTTTGCGACTTCTTTTGTGTCAAAATGAAATCAAAAAATAATTGTGCAATTTCCAGTACAGTGAGTCAACTCTCTCTCTATAAGCGTTTACCAAGGGTCATAATTAGCTGTCCATTCTGAAAATGAAATATTGGTATTTCCTCGAACGTTTTGCTAAAAACCATTCCTGTCACGTAAAATATTTAGAAATTGACTGGCTTGACAGCCCTGATTGATAGTGGAATTCCCTTTACGATTGAACTTATCTGGCAGATCAGTTTTGACAAATGGTAAGCATCCTAAGACAAATAATTAAAATATCCTTGCATTGGGAGCAGCACCAGGTGCTTGTTTTTTAGAGGGGGTGTCCAGCTTATTAATAGGGAGCTTAAGGTGGCTGAACACAGTTTTGCGGGCAGTCAGCGGTAACTCGCGTGACGGCAAGTGTTTTAAATTAGACAAACAAACATGGCGGCGAAAAAAGCAATGGTACACAGAAGACGATTTCTCAAAATCCACTCATCAAAATTTTGTGATATTTGGCAGAATTTTGACTTTTATCGTATTCTAAATAATGAGAACTTTAAAATGAGAGTTGAACAGACGAATTTTGTGATACATTTAATAATTACAATAGAATCATATTATTGATTATCTGAAAACCCGTCTGTTAAAATTTGGTCAAATAAGTTTCAAATGGTAATGATTAATTATAGTAAGCTGTGCGCAAGTTTATAGGAAAATCTAATGAGCGAATTTTATGTAAATTGGGTAAAAGTGAAATTTTAAGGTTATATTCAATCGTTCACGTTGCCATGGAAACAACGAAAACGTCACATTTTACCTGTCGATCAAAATCTTTCATCAGTATATTTTTCATTTGCCAAGTTTCAGCTTGTGAGCTGTAACCATTCTCTTGCCATGATTTGACAAATGACATATACTCACAAACTGCCAAAACTGTGTTCAGCCACCTTAAGCAACAACGACGGCGACGGCTACGAAAACGTCAGTTGAAAGATGAATTCAGGCCGCTTCAAACTTTATCGCGCTTATTCCGTCTCGTTCAGTTCGTCAAATGTTGGCAGATTTTTCTGGAGTTGAATTTTAAAAGACTGTATCGAAGTTCAGAAAAAGAAAAGGAAAGTCGTTGTCTTGTGTTCACTTCAATCTCCACAAAACGTGGAACTACGGCAAAGAAATGTACAAAAAAGCGTTATGCACGTGCAAAGTTGTTATTTTGTCAATCTAAACCTATTGATTTTTTTCCGTCCTCGTTGACGTCGCCGTCGTCGTTGCTTAAGCTCCAGATCCCTATAGAGCGTTTTCACATGACGTCACGGCGGCCATATTGGTGTTCCAAAACAATAAACGGCGGCCATGTTAGTGTTCCGAACCAATCCTGTGGGAGCTGAACTCTTTTCTTGTTCAAAAACTTTCTCTTTTTCCAATAAATTAGTATAGATGCTCACCACGTGAGAAGAAACGCTCTATTGAGCCTAAAGGAAAAGTGTTGAATGACAGGGAAAAAATTTTGGTGTAGGATTATGGGTGGCACCCATTTCAGAAAGGTATCAACCTTGACAGGTGGTCCATTAAGATTCAAGAGCTGACTGTAGTGTTAGAAGTGTTAAACACAGTTTAGAAGATAAAGGTATCTAAACTGACCTTCTGGAGTTTTCATCTTCCTGTCTGTCACTATTGTAACAGCTTTTTTCAGGCAGTGGAATTTTTCCAAAGGAGTATTGTACTGGAACAAAAAAGAACAAAAATGTGTGACAAAACAATAGTGATCTCTGAACGTGACAGTGCTACTGAACTGTAGCTATAACTTAAACGAAAGAATCTTAACCTAATGTCCTCACTTCTTGCCTGTGAATACAGATACCTCGCTCTCACATACACATCATTTAGATTGTAAAGTGAATCCTACACTGTGTGATCATTCGAGTGAAACCTCTACAACACTACTTTCATGTGGTTCTACGTTTATTTATAATGCTGTATAGATTTTGATTAAGAAATGTAACTTTTAAGCCTTTTGGACGAAATCCTACAGTGTGTCCATTCAAAATAATGACACCTCTTCAGCAGTACCTTCACACTATACCTGCAATTAACTTTGTAGTATTTTCAAACGAAATTAAGGATCTATTGGCAATCTTTGGAGTTTCAGAATCGAAAGAGTGAAACGTACCCGATTTAAAAAAGAGAGAGCTCTCCTTCCTCTTGGTAGGTTTGTGCTGTTTAAAAGCAATAACAAGTAAGATAAGAATCTGATAAACCTAGTAACTATAAGGCCTGAAAAGAAAAGTGGGACAGAACGTTCATTTTAGTTACCCCTTTAAGCCCCAAGATCCACATACAAATTCTCCAAACTGATCTCCATACCTTTCCTTACAGAATTAGTTGAGAGAATTTGTTTAAAGATCAAAGCATTTTCCTTTAGGTGATCATTTTGTCAACTCTCATAACCTTATCTCTTGACAATGTATGGATATTGTTAGGAGAAAATAGATGTTGGTCAGTCTTGGAGACTTAAAGGGTTAAAGGGGTACTCCCATGGGGATTCTTATCATAACTTATGATTTGCTTTAAAAAAATGTATGCGAGTCCTTAGAACTTTTAGCAATTTAATGCAGTTAGATACAATTTACCTATAAAGTTGACAACAAAGAGTAGTTATGCTCAATGGCGAGATATCCTCTGTGCATACATGTTCTCACAAAGATCATGCAGTCACCCTGTAGCCAGCATTTCGCAGTGCAGTTAGTCATATTGTGCAATTCTGATCCAGTTGATGTCATTTTTCACATATCACAAAATTCTTCCAAATTTGGTCGACAATAGCTAGTTATGATGAATTATACGTGGGATTTCAG
>CALNXI010000018.1:129671-184671 GCA_942486025.1 Porites evermanni
AAGTGGTACTTATAAAGGAGACACTGAAAATAAAAGTAGATTCTTTTCTAAAAATCCAAGGTACCGGTATACTCACCGTAACTGTTCCTTCACTCCTAAATCTTTAACTTGAATATCTGCCAAGTTGCGTGTCATCTTGTTCAAAAGAGCATCCTGTATGATTATGAAATCAAATGATCATGACAAAAATCCAGAAAAAGTTAATGAGTTGTATAAAGCAATGACCACAGGAAATAAATTAGGTTTGCAATATAGTTTTAATTTGAGCTCACAAGGATCCACTATTTTTTGCTAATCCAAACCAAAAATAAAATTTAAATAAAGATCATTATTGTACATGCAGCCAAAAGGCCATCTTTTCACTCATGGGTTTCAGGTCCTCCTCTTTATTTTCATATTTTTATCATCATTCCAGGTTGTCTTCTGACAAGATTAAGGAAATTCTACATAACTCTTTGTCATTATCATTTCAATTAATGCTTCTTCAGTTGACGCAATTCTCTCAAACTTTTGCAGAATGAATGACCCAGTAACACTGAAGGTATGAATGATGTTACAACCAGTCCCTAGTCCCTTGATTAAAATGCACCAACTGTCAGTGCATTTTAAAATATGTTTTTGGTGCCAATTCATCTATTTTGTTTTCAAAATCCATTTAAAGAATCAACAAAAAAATAAATATATAAAATCTTCCCAGCTCTAGATTTTCCATATTAATCTAGCAAGAAAAATTATTCTTATCACCATGCAATTAAATTAATATTGTTAATTGACCTAGCTTGTTCAGTCAAGATGGCTGGATATTGCCGTCATTCTTCTTTGTGTATTTTCTTTTCCTTGACTTTGTCTCAGTCCATAAAAATGAACAAAAGGAAGTTGGCCGATATTCAACTATCTTGACGAAACAAGCTTGGTCAACAAAGCATATGCAATTACAAAGTAAATAACTTGTACAGCTGTAAGACACATGCTGGCCACTTACTTCTTTTCCAAAAATAGAACTGATTCCTCTAAACAGCTGGCTATGTAGTTCATTCATCATGTATGTCTAGAGAGAATTTTTTTCTAAGAATAAGTAAACAAACATAGTCATAGCCCTAATGCCACCTCTTAAAACCCCCTGCTACTAGGAAATTTGCATAATGTCTTTAGCAGTGGTGGGTGCGATGAGATGTAGAGCTTTAATAATATTGCAAGCTAATAATTTCAGGAGAGATGATTATTGCCATGAACTTTACTAGGCTTTTCAAAAACACCAAATTCTGAAGTTCAAAAGCCGCCTTCACAATTACGCTTTTTGCTGCCATCAATCACAATTGTAATCACAAGCAACAAACCTTGAAACACAGAAACACACAAAACGGATCGAAATCCACCATTCACAAATCAGAAATCATTGTCTTTTGAACCCGTTGACTAAACTTCTCTGTTTCCTAAGAGATCCTTTCCTAAGATGATTGACGACAGTGAAAAACGCAAACGTAAACGTCAGTTGCCTTTTGTACTTCAGAATTTGTGTTTACGAAAAGCACAGTAACTCATTGATATCTGTTCGGTCAAAATGAAATTTGATTTCCCTTGTCTCTTAATGTTAATTATTCTTGATCATGTCTAATTAGGGTCTGGAAACTAGGTTGAAAGTTGCCTAATCCCTGTGCATGCATTTTGGCAACGTACGTGTATCAAGACGATCAGGACCATGTGACCCAAAATGCATAAGCCCCACTGCAAAATGAGGCCTAGGGACAATACAAGATTGAAACCATTTTGACCTGGACCTAGAGACAAGTTATGTAATACTGAGTGACATACCTCAATGGCAAGCTTAACGTTGTCCATATAACTGCTGTTATTTTGGGCATTCTCCAAACTGATCTCCATACCTTTCCTTACAGAATTAGTTGAGAGAATTTGTTTAAAGATCAAAGCATTTTCCTTTAGGTGATCATTTTGTCAACTCTCATAACCTTATCTCTTGACAATGTATGGATATTGTTAGGAGAAAATAGATGTTGGTCAGTCTTGGAGACTTAAAGGGTTAAAGGGGTACTCCCATGGGGATTCTTATCATAACTTATGATTTGCTTTAAAAAAATGTATGCGAGTCCTTAGAACTTTTAGCAATTTAATGCAGTTAGATACAATTTACCTATAAAGTTGACAACAAAGAGTAGTTATGCTCAATGGCGAGATATCCTCTGTGCATACATGTTCTCACAAAGATCATGCAGTCACCCTGTAGCCAGCATTTCGCAGTGCAGTTAGTCATATTGTGCAATTCTGATCCAGTTGATGTCATTTTTCACATATCACAAAATTCTTCCAAATTTGGTCGACAATAGCTAGTTATGATGAATTATACGTGGGATTTCAGCCAATCAGAAATGAAGAATTATTCTGAATAAATCGTAATACATTTAAGTGGTACTTATAAAGGAGACACTGAAAATAAAAGTAGATTCTTTTCTAAAAATCCAAGGTACTGGTATACTTACCGTAACTGTTCCTTCACTCCTAAATCTTTAACTTGAATATCTGCCAAATTGCGTGTCATCTTGTTCAAAAGAGCATCCTGTATGATTATGAAATCAAATGATCATGACAAAAATCCAGAAAAAGTTAATGAGTTACATAAAGAAATGACCTCTGGAAATAAATTTGGTTTTCAATATAGTTTTAATTTGAGCTCACAAAAACCCACTATTTTTTTTGATAATCCAAGCCAAAAATAAAATTTAAAAAAAGATCATTATTGTACATGCAGTCAAAAGGCCATTATCTCACTCCTCCGGTCCTCCTCTTTATTTTCATATTTTTATTATCATTCCAGGTTGTCTTCTGACAAGATTAAGGAAATTCTACATAACTCTTTGTCATAATCATTTCAATTATAATATATAATATGTTTTTAGTGCCAATTCATCTATTTTGTTTTCAAAATCCATTTTACGAATCAACAAAAAAATAAATAAGAAGATATAACGAAGAGACAAAATTCTCTGTTACTCCGAGTTTCGTGCTCACGCACTCATCAGACAGTATTTAATGGAGAATAAACCTATCAAGTTATATATATACACGCGTCTATTGATTACAAAANTGACAAGGCGAATATTGTCCATGGTAATGAGGGTTTCAGTCAAACATTTGTACCTTTTTCTGTAGGTTTAGCTGCTGTATGTGCCATCAAGGTGTCTGAAATGATAAAATTTTATTGTCTGTACACAATCATTTATATGTTTACTTACAAGTTGTGAATTTTTCAGAGCTGCCTGCATGGCTCTTGTGTAAATAGCATGAGCAGCATCCTGTAGAAAACAAAAGGAGATGAAGTTAAATATATATGTACGCCGATGGCTAAATTGGACGAGCACTGTAGCTAGACAGAATGAGACCTCAAAATAAATACAGAAACAGAATAACTACAGTGAAACCTCCATAATACAGACACCAAAGGAACAGAGCAAAGTGTCTGCATAACAAAGGTGTAAATTTGTAGAACAAAGTAAAGTAAAGTTTGGCACATCTTCAGGACTGACAGAACTGTCTGAAAAAGAGATGTGCCCATATTATAGAAGAGTTTAAAGGGAGACGTTTGACTTGATGTTTTTTCTTTGACTGAGTGGAAAAGCATTGGGTACCAGACCTTACCTAACCCTAACCCTAACCCTAAACCTAAATGAATGCTTAACCCTAATCAGTAAAACGAGTGCTTAATCTTAATCACTTAATTCACTACTTAAGGATTACATAGAATAAACTCCCCTTGAGTAAAATAAAAAAGTGACATATTTGAAAAAAATAAACTGGTATAAAAAAATAAAACCAGTTTAAAAATTTTGAACTGGTTCAAAAAAAATTTAAACCAGAAAAAAATTGAACTACAACATGTATTCCCATAAAGTAAATGTATGAGATACATGGTATTGATAATGACAGTGATTAGCCTCAGCTGATTACCATGGTTGGCAATTTATTCATCTAAGGATGTTAAATCACTTCAAATGAACAAGAAATTTGGTTCCCTCCTGATCAGTCAAGATGTTACTGTGCTTTTACCGGTACTTGACTTTCGAATATTAGAGGGACAGGCTTACAAGTTAAAGTCAAGATCATAAAATGCACATTGTAATATTTAACAGCTAGTTTTGAAGGAGAAATGGGCCACACATAAACCTGTACTGCACTTTAAATCCACATTCAAGGAAAAGTGCTTACCATTAAATGCCGCAAGGATTCTCCTTCAAGTTGTTCATAACTTGAATTGAATAACACTAAAATATCATCGATATGTTGTTTCTGGGTATTTTTGCTTCCTAAAAGTAAACACAAACAAAAACCTTCAGCGTAAGGGACACAAATTATAAAGACTGAACAGTGAAGTTCATTATAGTTAAAATTAATTAATTTGTCCACTTCTCTTTCAAACTGTCAATTTAAGAGATCATTGCTTTTGTATGAGAAAGCCACATACATCATAGCTTGACTGCAAATGCAGGCACAGTACCAATAAAATGAAAAGAAAAAATAACATATTATAGACATACCAGAATTATTCCATAAGAAATTACAACATGCTTGTAAAGTCTCCAAAGATGTCACGGCTGGCTCTAAACTACCACCTGAAAGAGAATAGAGCATTACATGTACATGACAACTGTGCACCGTACACTCAGAGAGGCTAATAATAATAATTTTCACAATAAGGCCCGGGTCGTACTTGAGGGAATTTTTTAAAGTCAAATATTTGGCAACAAAATTTTTGGAGAAAAAAAATGGATTTCAAATTTTAACATGGGTTGCATTACATGAGACTTGCATTTTCCAAAACTCCAATGACTGAAGGGACATTATATCAATCATATAGACCATCTTTGAGGAGAGCTCTTGCTTTGCACACTAAGAGAAAGCATCACATGAGAATGAATGGCTGCCATATGATTATTCTTGCTTTTTTTTTCTGCAACAAAAAGCAGTTCAGGCAGTTCAGGTAAAGGTTATGGAAGCTATCAACAAGCCTTTTATGCAGTTGACTGCAGCTTTCAGGAAGCGCAGATTGCTCGAATTGACGTCGATTACGAAACCGTCCATGGTGTTGGACTCTTTCAACAGCAAGTAGAATTTCTTCTGTCCCTAGGGTGGCCATTGCAGAGAAGTTTGACAGTATTATATTAGTACATACCTGTAGCAAATCAGATGGCTTGAACCCAGGAGAACTGTCATAAATCTTACGTGGAATTATAATATTATTATCACTAATGATTGTCTGGGTGAGTGTAAGTACAGTAGTCCTGAATAGGACTGTTGTTGACAATAACTGTCTGATATTTCAAAATGTCAGTCATCGTCAACAACTGTCATATTCAGTACCACACTTTCCCAAACAATCATTAACATTCCACTATACCTGTACTTAATTCACTAGCATGACAATATAGCATGCAAATTAACCCTTTAAACCCCAACATCCACATACAAATTCTCCAAACTGATCTCCATACATTTCCTTCATGAGTGAGTTGAGAGAATTTGATGAAAGATCAAGGCATTTTGCCTTAGGCGATCATTTTATTAATTCTCACAACCTAATCTCTTGACATTGTATAGATATCGTTAGGAGAAAATTGACGTTAGTCACTATTGGGACTTAAAGGGTTAACAGCGCTAAAGTCACTCTTACCTATTCCTCCTTCTAGTGGCTGCTCAATACACAGGACAGAAAAGCTTTGATTGTTGCTATTAAAAAATGTCTCTTCAAATAGAATTCGCACCTATATGTTGAATAATAAATAAATATATTATAATAGTGGCTATTGAAAGTTTTATGTCTGAACTTTCATGCAAACTTGGTGGTGTGTATTTACTTAAATTGTAGCAAACAGTCACTTAAAGTAAAACTTTATTTTAGCAGGTAGGGATGCCTATTGAGCTTGAAGGCCCATCTGCTCAGGAGTCCCGCATCTTAAAAGCTACTAAAATATGAAATTACATTTTAAAAACCTAAAATACAATAAATTCATCTAAAACTATATGTTTAAAAACCCTAAAAACAATACAAAAACGATACAAAAATAGGAGCTGCAAAACAAAATTGTGACTTTGCTAGACATATACATGTACATGTACGTCAGACATACACATACATATCTGTCTGTCCTTTAAAAAAAGAAAACTAATAATATTATTTTTGGCATCTTTGGTACAGCTGTAAGATGAGGTCACTTTTACCCAACCTAAATATACAACCCTTAAAAAAGTAATACAGTATGCTTCTTACTGATTTCACATCCTGAAAACCTTCAGTTGTTACAATGAAGTCTCCACTGACTTGTACTTCCTACACAACAAAACACAACTCACACTTACTTGAATGTAAGCTGAATATACATGTCATTATTATCTGATTACAGTGACCTCAATAAAATTGCTTTCAACCGTGTAAGTCCTTAAATTGTTGTTTCTCATGTCAGTTGTAAAATAACTACAATGTTTGAACAATCTTAGATGCTAAATTTATTTACCATCACTTTGTACTTGCACAAAAATAACAAATAATATAATATTATTTATCACAAACAGATGTTTGTAATAGAAAACATTACAAAATGTACATTATGTTGTTTTGTTTGATACATACAGAAAATTTCACATCAAAATTCAAATTTTCCCTTCAAATGAATGTCCCTTGTTCTAGAAAATGGAAATTTTGTACCACCGTGAATGTGCGTGTAACAGGGCTCTGGATGTCATTAACGGCCCCTGTAACCTATATCACCTGTCACCGATGAGCTCATAAAATAAAGAAACAGTTGTGTACAAGCATCAAAATGTTATGGGTGAACAATTACACGTAAATCCCATGTCTGCTTGACAAAATGGTGACGTGCCTGTGAATACCGCCATGATTACTAAAAATGCAAGTGAAGCCATAAAATGCAATTGAAGCGAATCCACATACTCAAGTCACAGTTTAATTTATCATTGTCAAACTTGCAATATCAAATTAACTGGACTTTTAAAGAACAACTTAATATATAATGCTTAACAAATTACGAATGAAGCTGTTTTGCTCTGAACTGAAAGAGCAATGAATTCCTAAACATCTTTTAATCCAACAAAACCACGATGTGAAATAGAATATACACCTGTATTTGCACGAGATCAATCAACTGTAATTTATGCCAAAAATTTCCCATTCGATGAAGCTACACGATCCTTGCCTGGCAACAACAATCGTAAAGCATGAGACATGATTTGCGTTGTCTCGAAATGAGACACGACTGGTAACTTACTTTTGAGCAGTACTGTACATTGTATGGAGTAACCAGAAACATGTCCTTACCTTGTTATTTACAGTTTTGTAGGCTGATGATTTGCCTTCTACTGGTAGCAGCAGATGATTCTCCACATGACTCAGAGTAAAGCTTCCTCTTGCTTGTGTACCTTGCCGTGGAATGCATACCTAAACAGTTGAGCAAGACAGGAGCAAACAGTCAATCAAATCATGCGGGAACAAGGTAAAAAAGTGAGGAAAGAAGGTCAGAGAAGATATTCGCTTTAGGACACTCCTGTAATATGCAAAGATTTGACTAAACAAGCAGTTATTTGATGCTATCACCAGAATCTGGAATTTTTCAATTGACCAGCTCATCAAGAAATGTACTGATTATCACATTCTGGCACGTTTCACCACATCAAGTGCTGGATTTTCCTGATCAATAATTTTTCAACCCACAGTCTAGAATCTTTCATTATTGTTAAGTGAAAGATATGACAGCTGCTGGCAGCTGCCAGTGAAATGCTAATTCTCTTGAAGAAATTTCATTTGAACTGTTGCATCACAGGATTTTGTCCACAAACTCAACAGTTAGAACCACCTCCAAAACTCCATTGTACTCCTGAGTTATAGGAAAATAATATCTTAAGTCATTAGCAGATGTGCGGTCCCTAACTTGACATATCTATAATTATTATATCAGCTAAAATCCCAATGGGTACTCCCTTAAATTATGGGATTAGGCAGAGTCTCAGAGTTTCTGGAGCTGTTTCAAAGGTAAATGTTTATGTGTGACCACATTCAAGACAGATCAATATTATTACTTTATAGCAAAACAAAAAGTTAGTTGAAAGGAGTCACCAGGCACTGCTAGTGTACAACCCCAGATCCAATAAAGCCTAAGACATGTCCATATTGGTCTCCTTTAGGGGTTTACATTGTAATTCTAATTTCCGAAAAGCATCTCTGCTCCATGGAGTACAGAAATATGGAAAATTAACTTTTAAGTGTAAAATTAATAATACCAGTAGTTCTGTTACAAAGACAAAAGTGATAGTGATATGAGGTTCCAGAGTCAGAGAGGCACATCCTCTCAAAGAAGGAGTATAGAATGGTACCTCGAAAAAAATAGGTCTCAGAAAATTTTGGCCAGATGTTGAAATCTCAGAAGCATTTTTGATGGGGCGTCCAAGTCTTGTTTTCAGGGTAATTCTTGCATCTCAGAGTCTCAAATTTTCTTTGCCGACAGGTCTTGGAGTCTAGGATTTGTAGTTTTTTCTTTCCGTTTAGTCTTTACGAGTCGAATTATTCAGAGTTCAGGTACAGCTTATCAAACTGAATGTAGAAGATTTAAATAGTAAAACAAGACAATGCAGTATATTGGTGGGCTTCCGCTAGCTTCTATAGGCATTTTTTGGTCATTTTATTTAGTTTTTTTGTACCATTCGAGAGCTTTAGATGCTAAGACGTGGATAGTGGTTGTCATTCTACAACGAGTTTTGACAAGAATGTCATATAGGCAAAAACAAGTTATAAAATTTTATCAATTTGCCAATGGGAGAGGGCTTAACTTCCTTCAATAAAGAGTACAATGAAGCTTCCTGGGGTTTCTATTTTTGGGAATTCATGCAAAAACTTTAAGTCAAATCTTGTACTTGAGTCGTCCTAATCATTGAATCTAAAACTCACTATTATCTTGGAATTTCTGGTGCACGGTTGTCGCTAAGATTTCGAGATGCCGGGTAAATACAACAAGTGGGTGGGGAATCAAATACCTAGGGGTTTCTTTTGGTTCTATTTATCTCCTATTTTCCAACAAAAGTAGCCTGGGGCCACACTCATAGTAGCTGGGGGAAATCCCGGGCCCCCGGCTCTTAATGACAGCCCTGCTGGTGCTTAGGGTCTCGGGCTCAGATTTTTTTAAAAGTAAGGGCTCAGGCTCAAAATTGATAAAAACACTTAAGTCTCAGTACTGAATTTTGAAAACAGGGTCTCACAGTCTTGCAAATTCTCGAATTCACATTTTATACCCCTGACAATGTAATCCATATAATAGGATATAGTAAGTTAATACTCACAGCTTACGTAAAACAAAGAAAACAAAAAATCCTTAACAATGAACCTAACCCTGACAAAAGTCCATAAAACAAAGAAAACGAATCAATTATATTACACCGGGGATGACCCATATAATTAGGAGTAGCCCCTCCCCCTGCCACTCTTTGCTCTGTCTGAGGTAGAATTATGACATCACCACCTTCCTATGAAACAAAACCCCCTGTGAGCAGGTGTAACATAGAATTCATAGTTAATTAGTGATAGCTAAATCAGCCCGCATTGCTAGAGCGCTGAGCAGATCTAGATCTGTAGAATATGCCCAGACTAATAGGTTGTTGCTAGCTGTTGGTTACTTAAGCTGTATAGCGATCATTCTGGCTATAATCAATTAAATGGAGCTCAGACAGGAAAAAAAAAATAGAAAAACATACACTTAAGAATTTAGATAAGGAGAAATGCTGAGACATACGCATAAATTAGCCAGAGGAAATGATCTAATACCGTGTAAGGAATCTACAAATTTAATAAGTTGGCAGTCCTGGGCCAAAATTCACGCGGAGACATACCGTTACATCAAACTTACCGTCCATCTATTACTAGCCGCTTTGTCATAGAGCTGTTTTTGTTTAGTTTGCATGTATTTGAAAAAAGGGTTTTCGCACAAATCCTCGTCATAGGCAGACCCTTGAATGTTAACATCCTCCGCCATCTTGAACTCCAAAGATGACCGCGCACGAGATGACAAAGACAGCCGCTGACCGCACTCTGTTCCGTAGTTAGAAAAAATGGAGCCTTTCATCTTTCCATGCGTCTACAATTAGATGTAATGTGAGCGTGTATTTATAAACACATTAGCAAGTTTATGTACGTGTTTGAGTAGAATATGGTTGGTCAGCTGTTCTTTCCCCTACGTCCTTTTTTCAAGAGGTGTCATGGGCAATTAAGACGCTCAAGCACGTGTTTTTTCTTTCCTGGGCAAGGAGCTCAGTATGTCGGAATGTGTAAATCTTTTCTCAAAGAGCCAACGGTGATACAACTATTTGACGACGCTCACAAGATATTGGGGTATGATTTACTGAACATATGCTTGAATGGACCCGCTGAAGTGTTGAACAAAACAGAGACATGTCAGCCAGCAGTGGTTGTCTCTTCACTTGCTGCACTTCGGTTTCACAGGGCAAAGCAATCACAGGTAAAATTTCTCACAAAACATCGTTCCAAACCTTGTAGATAAAGTAGATCTTAGCCTGTGTCGCAGACATAATCCAACCCTGGCTTGTAACGTCTGCTAAGCAGTGCCAAGATCCTTGTCCTGTACCCCCAGTAGACTTGACAAAATTAATTATCGGATGTGCAATTGCAAATTTTCCTTCAGCTGTATTGGTCATTTGAACAATGGCTTATGCGGCAGGCTAATCATGGCATACACTCAAATCCTGCTACACAACTGGGGACCTACCACATAGGCCCTGCCAGGGTAAATTCCGACAAGCAACATGACCTAAAAAGTACTGAGAAAGGGTAATGAAATCGTGACAAGAGATGTCCTGCCTCAGCCAAATTACGACAGTGACAGTACAGCTGAGAATAAGTTAGTGATAAAGAACCATGGTTTGCTAATTTATCACAAGTCTGAATGCCAAGAAGAAGTAAGGTGTTTGATCCGTGAAATGTTAACTGAGAAATTGCAGAACTGTAATAGTTTCTTTACAATGCATCGCTCCCCCCTTTTCTAAAATTGCAACAAAGACAAAGAATTTTCATTCAATTTTCAACAGTGACGTGAAACATTTATAAACACTGACACGAGACGTTTTAAAATTCAGACGAGGCTGAGGCTGAGGCTGATAACACTTACCGAGACCTTGATTATTTATGATATCACAAAAACCAAATCTAATAGTTGTTTTATTATACAATGTAAGAAAATAACAACAAACACACCATCGCAAGGTACCTGAATTGATATGATTGTCATTGGAAATCATGCATTGTGTGCGCAACCCACGGATTCGTTAGTTATCTGCTAGCAGGTAACTAACCAATCTGTAGGTTGCATTGATTTCCAAAATTAGCTGTAGGCTCTCACACAACGAGAAGACATGTAATGACATATAACAATGTATAATAATACACGTTAATTTTTATTAGCTGCCTTCGCGTTCCATTTGGGTCAAGATTATTGGTCTCTTGGGGATGATTTCTTGAAAGTCCCAGTAATTCGTCAGATCCAAAGCCACACTTTAAAATCAAAAGCTAAAGAATACAGTAGAAGCCTGTTAACTGCAACTCTGAAGGGAACCTAAAAACACTTCGAGTTAGCGGGGGTTCGAGTTATCAGGGTCCATTGCAATTGAATGTCAAATTTGCCATCTTAATAATATCAATAGTTTACTGATTTTTCAGCACTTCAGAGTATAGTACAGTGTAAATTTAACAAATTTCAGTCATCAGAAATGGTAACATAATTATGCTTTTAATGATAAAACATGACCTGTTTGTTGCACCGATCAAACCAAATTACTGTAGTGTTAGTTTTGGTGTTTTAATTGATTATACAACAAGAAGAGCTAATGAAATGGCAGTCAAGTGATTGGGGTAAATTTTAATGAAATTTTGATCAAGGGAAAGGTAATTTAGGTCGAGTTAGTAAGGAATTTGAGTTATCCAAGATCGAACTGATTAAAAGTGACTGAAAAGTAGAGTGAAATCTAAGGAAAATGGTAAATCCTCCAATTAGTATATAAACATACACTGAAAGTCTTAAAATGCTACTTATAAATTTTTGGCCGTTACTTATTCCTATGGGTCTCTTGACATGGAACCTTTTAAACCTTGTTCTAGGTATTTCCTGATTGGTCAAATAAACTCGATGCATGCACAACAATTACTGCTGGGTTTAGTGTTGGAGAGTTGACAGCCTTAATATTTTCCGGAGCACTTTCTTTTAAAGATGGTAGGGTTTTTCAATACTCAGCTGCTTACTGTGCTTGGATATACAAGCAAACGTCCCATTACCAATTACCTCTCTTTGGCCATCACATATCCAGGTTCTAAAATATCCTTGTTCAAAGCACTTTTATCTAGTACCTTTCACCATCAAACTGTCTTATTTATGCCTACTTGCTTAAAGTGTCCAATGTATGGGAATTGTTAGCCCGCAAAAACAGACATCTCTCCTCAGCTCTCTACCACTTTCGACAGAAATTCCATGATACTGATGATGTAAAATCTGTGCAGAATCTGATGAGGAGCTCTGATTGGTCGACATAGTAGTTACATTGTTTTAGCTATTGTTTACAAATGACAGACAAAAGACAAAAGGCCACAAAGGTCAAATGTAAACGAGATGAATCTACTAACAGTCAATATTCATGGAATATATTCCTCTTTACAAGAAGCATTATTTTGAGTTTTGTTGGAGCTTGCCTGCACAAGAACACAAAACTTTACTAAAAATGATCAGGAGAAACCTAAAATCGAACAAATTAATTTACATTTGGAACCCCATGACTATGGCATAAAATGTAAATATTGATTTAAGTCATCAGAATAAAATAATATTATTGCTGTCACTAAGGCGCAGATGCCTCTCCTGGCGAAACAAACCTACCGGCGAGGAGCAATGAGAGATGGCTGTGTTCATGGGCTAATGAATTTTGATTTTCTTGGTTGATTACTGAGAACTGCACCCAAGCTCAAATGAGAAAGAAAAATTTGTTGTTGAGTGTTTACGTGCTCCACCAAATGTCACAGAAAATTTCGTATCATGTTAGAGCAGCAAAGAAGTGTACCAAAAAGCATGCTTCAATTTTTATTGTTTTCACATTGCCATCACTGTTTTCATTGATAAATTAAGCTCCCTATTATTATTTGTCTAACCAATCTACTGGGCTGTGGTGAAGTACAAGCCTGTTCATGATTACCATAATACATAAGCAACAATTATTTGTAAAGTAATCCTCTCTGTTTTTAGGTCTGAGACTAGTACAGCTGCGTGCACAAGCCATGCAAGAAGCTTCGGATCGGCACCCTAGCTGCATGGTATCTATAATGGCATCCAAAGACCAGAGTGTTGAAGAGCTCTGTGACAGTGCAAAAGAATGGTCACGCCACAGAGGTGTGCAAGAACCAGTTGCGTGTACTGCAAACTATTTGTTTCCAGGAGGATGGGTCGTGGGTGGTGATAACTTATCCCTGCAGTACATCCTAGAGTTTGGAAAGTCCAAGGTGTGTTTTTAAACAACTTTTAGTTTCAGTATTAGTTATTTATTGCCAGGGAAAAAAAACAGATATTCATTACATTATTATGCTACAGGTCAAAATTAAATTAAGGTTGAAATTTTTTAACCTACAATGTTATCATGGACAAAAGTCCTTGGGACAGTCAAAACATAACTTCAATTCTATGTGTTTCACTTGTAAGTTATGTTGCAAAAAGCAGTGCTGTCTTTTTACAAATCCATGTCCCCTCCCCACTCCCTACCCAATACAATGTTGAAAGATCAAAGGAATTGTACCTTGACGGTTTCAACACTGTCCATGGGGTAGGGAGAGGAGGGGCTAGGGACGTACAGTGTTAGGAGCACGCGGATACAATTTTGCGTATGTTAAAAAGTGTTTGAACTGTACAACTGTCCCAAGACTTTTGTCCATGATGGTAGGTTGATTTTCTATTTTCGTAGTCTTCTAGCCCTAATTATTCATGAAGAGACAAGAAAACTGAGAATCAATCTAGGTTAAAAAATTTCAACCTGAATGTAAATTTGACCCGTAACATATACACTGTAGTTAGCTAGTTAGTGAAGGAGACTGCTGGCCTGCATGACCTCGAGATGAACCTTGCCTAAACAGGGTGCAAAGAAAATCATTTTTACAGCTTGCAAGCTGAAGCTAGCATTTACTAGCCTAGACATCATTTCAACTAGCCCCAAAAGCGTTTGATGAGCAGAATTGATTTCACAGTTCTTCTGTTATTCAAATTCCTCAAAAAACATCACTGCCCGTCGGGCAAGTTAAAAACAGAATTCACTAGCCCCATAGAAAAATTCATTAGCCCCGGGCTATGGGACACTACTTTCTTTGCACACTGCTAAATAATTATATTTAGCCCCATTTGTTTCTGTTATAGCATGGTATCAAAAGAGCTCAGATCATCCCAGTTAGTGGAGCATTCCACACCAAACTGATGGAATCTGCACAGGATCCTCTAAGGAGGGCACTGGAGTCCATTGATGTACAATCTCCTAAATGTACAGTGTACTCAGGAACAAGCTGTGAACCATTTACTACTCCTGATCACATTAAAAGGTAACATTAATGTATTAGTCAATTCCAAAAGTAACCTCTTCTCCTGGTCTGTGGGGCAAATCTCAATGCATTTGACATTATTTTCCCCAGTTTGGTTGCAAATTAGCCAGTCAAATGCACCATTGGTCAGAACCTAACAGAGCATCAAATACAAACAAAGCATTTACAGTATTAATGTTGGTTAAGAAAAGCTCTGCTTTAATGACAATAATAATAATAATAATTTTCATTATTATTATTATTATTATTATTATTATTATTATTATTATTATTATTATTATTATTATTATTATTATTAATATTATTATTATTACATCAATCTGAGAACAAAGAACTATTAAAACAAGCACATTGCTGCAATTCCACAATCCTCAAGATGAAGTATGAAATTAATAGTAAATTTTATGATAGTAAGGAAGCCTACATCAAAATTATGAACCATTCTGAAAGCATTGCTTAAAAGTTGTGAGGCATATTTTGCTTATTTAGTGCGTTTTCAGTTAATATTAAAATGGAAACATGGAAGAGGATACAGGTGTAATATGGTTAGTTAACGTAACTAACGCTCTAAAATTGAAGAGTTTCTTTCAATTGAAACTCTTCCTGCCCAGGCAAAACTGACAGTGTGTTGGCAATATAATTTATTTAAAACCTTAACTGTTGCAAATCATTTGACAGCGGTTAAGATCATCTGTCGCCGTCATCATTTCCTTGTGAAGACCATTAAATGATATCAAAATGATAACCGCTCGACAACGAATAAACAAAGTAATCATATCATTTTTGAATGAATATTTATTTGTACAAGAAAATTATATACCATAACGTTGTCATATAATATAATAAGCAAAAACAGATTAAACAAAATGGCCAAATTAATATAAATTAATTAGCCATGCAAATTTTTTGATATATAGATTATTTTGAATTTCTAAACACTTTTGCAGTACATTATAACGTATAATATTTTTATTTGACATCAGGTAAGGGACAGACTAAGATAAATTGGCCACCATAATAGACGTTTTCTCGTTCATCCTTTCGTCAGACCTCAATAAGCTTGACTAATTTATTCTTATTAAGCTTTTTTCAATTCTCTTTATGCACTTTTCTCCTTTACAACATGTTGAGTTGTTGCTTAATGTGCACTGGTATTAGAACCACTGAGTGGAGTTTAAAGTCAAAGTACCATAAAATTTTTCTGTCCTTGAAAGAGTCTCACCCAAAAAAGATTGATTCAGTCATGTATTTTATGTATAATATTATATTTTCATCTCTATCAACATCTTGAACAAAAGCATCCATACTTTGAGAATTCAAGTGCATGATTGCTTTATCTTGTTGTATAGCTTAAAGAATAATGATTATGGTATTGGTATCACTCATGAAACTTAATTAATATCTACAAATCCTATGAAATTTTTGTACTTCCTCTGTTCAGAGAAGTTTTGAATTTTTATTTTATAAAATCACAAGTTTTTATAGTATCAGTCACAATACCACAAAATGTATACTGGTTTGCCAATAGTTTCCTATTGAAAGGGGCCACTAAAAAATTCCAGTTTGAGTGGTTATCAATGACCGTTGTGTTAAATGATATTAGCCATAAAATGATACAGCTTAAGTATGCTGTAGCCTTGCTTGCAATGTGTGTTGATCCTAATAGGGATAATGAGTTTTTTATTGTGACAATATGAGCCAACATGTCTTCAGTTAGAAAGAAGGAATATTAGCCTTTTCAGCAAGAAACACATTTTGCTTATTTGCATCTCTGTTTTTCCTTATCATTTGTTGCTGCAGTTTTCCTTCAACAGTCTTATAACTGTTGCTGAAGGAAGCCCTCTTTTTATCACAGTCACTTCAATCTTTCCAGTTATTTTAATGGCCTTAAATAGTTCTTAAGATCACTCTTGGTCTCTTGCATTTTGTGGGGCAATATTTGTTAGGTGTCATGACATTCAAATCCTTTGAATATTTGCGGTTTTAACATGTACTTCAATATTACAGAATGATATTTAGTATCACAAGTCACAATTTTTGTTTTAGTTTCTCCTTTTTTTTATTTTTTGATGTTGGTCTAGAGAAGTTAAGAGTGAGATGCAGTGTTTTCTGCAAAGCAGTACATCAAGAAAGTATTGAATAAATTAAAGTATTTAAGCTTTCCAGTTGACATTTAATTTGCATTCAACAAGTTTTAGGTGGACAATACCATGACATATAAGCAACAAGAGAAAACTTAATGGTTATACTAATATCAATGAGATTGGTCAACAAATATGGTAGTTTGTGTCAGGGGTCAGTGAACAGTTAACTTGTTACGGCCTCAAACATGCATAATTTCACCTTCCATAAATGCAAAATGAAAAATATAATAATAAAACAATTTTTGGTATGAAAAGAAGGCAGAAGATACAGGAAAAATGTTTTAGAAAAGGGAATGTGCTGTACTTAGCATATTTTATTTGAATTGAAGGACTTCTTAGTTAAAGACATATCACACATATAACATCAAAGCCTAACATAAATGTTATTTTTGCTGGGAAAAGAGAGTCATCTACCATTTCCTTGAATTTGGCTCTTGCTGCATGTAGAGCAACCCTAATACATACTATGTCCTAAAATGAGAATTTTTTGCGTTTAAAACTAAGTACATGTTTCAATGATTTAGCCGGGATTCATTAACACAAAAGATTTTTATAACTAAAAATAACTTAGTATTGTAATCTCTAGAAATACCATAACTATTGTTTATAGGAAAGAATGGAAAGTGAAAGCAGTTAACCATCACTACAAATATTTGCACTATTGATAATTTTTATTCTTGGAAGTTTAAACAAGGTTTAACCCCGGGGGTTTCAATAAAAATTGAAATAGCCAGCAAATTTGAATAGAGTAACTCACTGTATCAACAGTCCACGTTTTCAAGGGGTGTCTGGAGGCATGCTCCCTCAGAAAATTTGAAAATTGCAAAGCCCTGATAAGCGATTTCCAGCATTTAGGGGACTAAACTGAGTATAAAAGAGCGAGTTTTCCATTCAAGAAGATTTGGGTTTTAGTCAAATTTTGATTTTTAGCCACACAATTAACTCCTGCAAGCAATGAACAAATGATAATTATACTAATTTAAATACATTTCCGCGTGAACAAAGTTTGGCTTTGTCTATGACATTATTCAAACTAATTGCTTCTTCGGAGGAGGAAAAAGTAGCCGACTTCTCTGAGCAATGTAGCCGACGCATTTTGTCGGTCGTCAGCCGGTGCTTATTGAAATGACTGTTAACCTGTTAGTTCTCTTTCACCCCAAGATAGAAATGATGGAAAAGTTTATCATTTTAACTTTTGATTCTGTGGATGAAATTCACTGGTTTTAGGGTGTTTACAAATTAAAATTTAGGAGTCACATCAATAATTGAATATCTTCATACATACTGCAACTGCTAGTAGTGAAAGATTTTAAGTGCTTCAAAAAAGGTGATCTTTTTGTGAAGGTGTAAGCAGGCACTTGAAAGAGGAGGGGGAGATATTTGAATTGAGTGCAATTCAGTCTGTAATCATGCTGGTAATTAACAAAATCAGACCACTGTGTTTGGGGAGTCTGATTTGTCTAGTGAATCACAAGTATGATTACAAAACAAATTGGACGACACAAAGTTCTGTTACCAATAATATTATTAATCGTATAACTATATAACAAAATTTGTGACATTTTAGGTTTTGTTTTAAATTAAAAACACTAGAAATTCTGAGATTTACCAGCAGCCATTTAAGTGCTTGAATGAGATGGTGTGTACTGTCCAATTTCTTCGTTAGGCACGACTTGTACTGTCCCATTACACTGTCCTATTACAGTCAAGTCCCTTTATAGTGGTTACTGTACGGACCTTGAGTTAGAATCCTCATTAGCCAGAGTCTGTAATAGCGGGAGTTTATTTCAGTCAAACATCTATAATATATTTTTGCCTGAGATGTAGCTGCTGTCCGTATTATCGGGGTGGCAGTCTGTTATAGCGGAGTGGTTGCAAGGCAAGAGTTGTCTATAGTGCTGAAGTCAGGACAATTGATAGTCAACATTGGTATAGTTATGATTATTAGATTAATAGTACAGTATCTATTTAAGACAAAATTTAATTCCAGCAGTTGTTTAGTTCTCACATGCTATTTACTGGTATTTACATTGGTTAAATACTGCAACAGTTGTTATGGAGTTCAGGACTTGATCCATGAGACAGACATCCAATATTAATACCTTTTCTTCGCAAAAGCTAGTACCTACCTTCTCACCATGAATATTAGTCTTTAAATAGTTGACACAAATGTTGTGGAAAATAGCATTTTAGTTTAGTGTTGTGGGCAAACATTGTTTATTATTATTAGAGTTTACTAACTAAACATGCTAGTTTGTAAGATGAGCTCTTCTTCCTGAGATGTATGTAAACCACATTACTGTACAGGGGAAGTGGCCCAAATATCAGGAGCACATGTAGTGTTTGTGATAGGACAGTTGTAAGCAGTCTGTATTTGTTGGAGTTTGAAAATTTTGCCTCAAAAATATGTCTTTGATTTTCAAAGAAGGTCTCAGCATCTCAGATTCTACCATTCACCATATCCCTACTTGACAAACCAGCAAATAATGCCACCTCCAGCTCATCACATTTCGTGAGAGATCTAGAGACGTCTTTGTTTTGAACCAAAACGTTCCATACTGATTCATGTACAGTCCATAATCTGGACAGGAACACTGATTGGTATTACTCTTTTTAAAATTAACATGGGGACTTTCTATGTCCCCCGCAGTGTCTGTACTTACAAAAGTCGTCAGAAGAAATTTGTGTTTTCCATGACAACCAGATTATGTAAACGTTGATTTAGGTCAGCAGTATGGAATTTTTAAGGTCAAAAGGTTAACGTCTCTCACAAACGTCCATAGTGACATAAAGCGAGAAGAGGTGGTAAGTATTTGACTACTGTCACAGCTGACATATTAGGTGGATTTAGCAACAGAATGAGAACGTCAGTTGACGACGGCGCGCACAAATCAAACAACTGGCTTGACCAATCGCAGAGTGGCAAATTGGGAACCGGAAGTAGCGTTTAGTCCTTTCCGCGTGCTTTCGCGTCCTCAACTGACGTTCTTGTTCTGTTCCTATATCAGCCTAATTATTATACGCTGTATAGCACACACACTGACATGCTTTTTGTTCCTGTTTCAGCTTGCTTTTGCGTCAGCTTGTAGAACCCGTCGATTGGATGAAAACTATTCAAAACATCACTAAGGAGTGTGGAAATGATATTACAGTGTTTGAAATAGGACCTGGAAAGCAGCTGAGAAGTATGATCTCTCGCATTGACAGAGCACTGTTGACGAATTTCACCAATTTGGAGACATGAATTTGTTGTAAATCTCAAGTAAGCTGACTGAGTAGTGCATGAGCACAGACATGTTATTGATAGTCGACTCTATGAGGTCAAACGGAAATGGGCAATATCAGGAGACATAAAGGAGGAATATTTCTGGTCATGCTACAAAATTATTGCTGACTATAAGTATATGTCAATTATGTCAAGATACACATCGTGTGGTTACAGAAAAATCCATGAGCCCCCCACCGAGGAATTTCAGGCAAGACCTCCCCTCTTTAGAATTTCCATTGTGTAACTTCTGAGTCAGTGGAGAAAACTTCATGGGGGGATCATTCAAATGAAACTTTTGCGGTGCCTTAGTATCACAACAGTTTAGTGTCTGCCTTTATACAAAATAGTTTTGGCATTGTAAGAGTAAAAGGTTTGCCCTCTCACCACCTGAGAGTTTTTCTCATCATGATACTGCTCATTAAAACATCAAGGTTGTTAAAGAAGGAAATTATCAAAAAGTGAAGAACTGGTTGTCAACTTTTCCGTCTCATCAGTACCACAGGAAATGAAAATGAAAGTGTTGAGGATGTGGAGCGAATCAGCCAATATTAGAGTTTGAAGGATAGAGATACCACAGACCTGTTTCTCTAAAGATACAGTAATTCCTGAATCCAGAAAGCTGTATGTTTTACGTTCACAATCAAGGTTTCGCTTTTGCAGATGTGATAAACTATAACACAGCAGAACAAAATGCACTGGTTTGTTGCCTAGGACTGCGCTTTCTTTCTTTAGATTTTGATTTCTAGTTTTTGGTGTCAGGTCCAGAAACTTACCAGGACTTTCGAGAAATGGGCCCAGAGGTCCAGGAACAGCTGACCTTGGGTGAATGAATGACTCTCAGTGTCTCATACAACATGAACATTATTATGTTTTTGATAGGCATTCAATTTGAATTAAGCCTTACACAGTTTTAAGGCAGTGGTTAGTTTGATACAATGAGTACAATCAGGGCTGTCTGTGCCCCTCTAAGGCAGGCAAGAAGTATACAGACAGTCTCAATGATAAGATAGTTAAAAGGGGCTATGTCATGACAGTGTCCAATTTTTTTTTTTTTTTAATAGTCACAGCTGAGTTTGTATTTGGATAAGTATTCTCAGTCATCTTGTATCACACTTTGAACTCTACAAGAAAGTATAGGAATAATGGTTGGAGGGGTTACAGTGGAACCTATATTCAGGGGACACCCTCAGGACCAAGGCAAGTGTCCCTTGAATGGAGGTTGGGCTGGGGTCTATTAATAATTAACCAACAAACGAAATATTTTCATCTTATTTTACCTCGGAATCTGCTGCAGCCATTATTTCAAACAGCTAGATAATATATGAAAATCATGATTTACTTATCTCTGCGATCTCCAGAAAAAATGTCCCTTTCCCCCTGGATAGAGGTGTTCCTTCAATAAAGGTAACAAATACAAAGATTGTATAAACTTTTTTCCGAGACCAAATTTTGTGTCCCTTGAATAAGAGAGGTTCCACTGTATTCCAATCTAGGTTTAGTTTATGCCACTACAGATGGTCCAGATACATACATGTAGCATAGCTGTCATAAAGCACCTTAACCCATTTGACCTGTTTAGAGTTGAGCCCCTGTAATGTCAAGATTACCCTGCGAGTTAGCTCTCCATTTGGGAGAGTTGCAAGTGGACAGGCAAGAGCCTCTTGTGAAAGGAGAATGATGCTCCACTCACAACAATAATATATGAGAGCCTACTAGCAGGCTTTGTCAAGAGTGAGAGTACCACTTTACTGAAAGGAATAATCCCCCAGAACTTACGAAATGTTTTAGATGATTGCTGCTGCCCCACACAACAAACCCTTGTCACTTTGCATCAGCAAAAATGCCCATCCTTTTATAAGTAATAAGTCGACACTTAACCCCACTTAACTTGGAGAACAATAAAGATTCCCGTATCATCACTTGATTTTTGTCCTTATTGGTACAATGTAAATGATTAGCTCCCAACAGACTGCAAGCAAGCTCTCTGTCTGGGCAGTAAGCGAGCTATGAGAGATAGGTACTTATCTCCCCAATCCTTTGCTTATCTCTCACAACTCAATCACCCATGACCTCTTACAATATCCCAGATAAAGAGCCTTCTTGCGTTCGTCTCTAAACATAGAATACAAGCAGTATGCTATGCTAAATTTCAGCCCTCTCTTTAAGTTACAAACTCCTTGGAGATTTTATGAAGGTTTCAGCCCTTCAGCCCAGAATGAACAAGTCAAGGAGATGACTGAAGCTTACTCCAAGTGCCCATTTTTTAAGGGAGGACAGAATTTTTTACCACAATCAAAAACTTCCAAGAAGCCTTTGCTTTCAAGTGGTTGAAAGTTCACGTGTTGGAATCTTATTCTCACAGTTTTTTAAGGGGGTTTTTTGCTACAAACTTGAATTACAGGGAAACTACTTAATATATAATGGCCCAGTTTTGTTGGGAGTGTGTTGATTAAACACAGAGGGAGAACTTGCTTTATCCCATGACAGGAGCCCTTTGTAGGTTAAACTACAGGCAGAAGATGCAACTCAAGTTTTGATCCCTGAACTGAAAAAATTTGCACGAAATAAAACATCAACTAAAAGAAAACAAGACCAAGAGTTTAAAAATCCAAATTGCTTTAATTTATTCTTCAATAAATTAGTTGGAAACAAATCCTCAGTATTAGCATAACATTTCTCTGTCCTTGTTTTGAACAGTACTGCAATGATACATTATCATTTAAGTTTTGCAACCCATCAAATCAAAGTTCAACATTTTTATCAACAAATCTAACAACTTAAATTTGACAGTCAGTGGAAGACGTGGATTTTAAAAGAAAAGTGAACGAAATTTTACAAATAATAAACTTGAAGAAAAAGTCAGTTGGTAAAATTGTGGGACATCTAAGCCCAATAAATATATGTTCTTAACTTTGATTTCATGAGTTGCAAGACATCATTAGATTAGCAACAACTGCTTTGCCACAATATATTAATAATACACTCAATCCTTGATTTAGTGGTAAATCATCAACCTCATCAAACCTGAACTATGATTAAACCTATTGCTTTTAGGATTCAAAACATGGATCTACTTTAATTTCTGAACGGGTTCACTTGAATGCTGTATTCACTAGATGATCACACTTGCAAACTACCTTGACTAATTTTTTTCAAATTCTTTTCGAAATCACGATATGGAAAAAAATGTTCGTTAGCTGATTTTTAGAAACCGCTCTTCACTGTGAAGTGGAAAAAGGAAAAAATTCATTCCAAGAATTTCTGTAGTTCATAACTGAACTTTCCGATAAAGGATAACTCCCTGCGTTATTAAACGGGAACGTGAAATACTTATCTTATTTTTTCCAAGTTTATCGATGTTATAAAGTATATTGGAGACTTGATTGTTGAGAAAACGAGAACTGCATAATATATTACTATAAATATTAACTTCACACAATTTTATATATCATATTGCTAAGTAATGAATTTGTTAATCGAAAAATTTCCTCAGGTGAAAAATACAGTGAAAAACTAGTATTCATTGTGGCACGTGTTAAGCGCCGTTTCACGGAACAATTTAATTTAACAGTTGCTTAACTGAAATGGAGGATGACTCGCATCACCAAGAAAATCGTCTTGTAGTTTTCTATCGTATCTTAAACAAAATATTATGACTTGCACTATTTTAGGAAGAAATAATTCTTAACGCTAAGAATATACATCTTAATAATATATCTTAAAGTCGATTCGTGACAATATAATGTAAAGGAAAAATTATCTAGAATATCGTACACTGGAGCGCGTGTTCAGTAACACTTTGGATAAAAAATATCACATCTTTTGGATTTCATTAGGCTGGGAAAACTACATGTACGACTTTATGTCGGCTGAAAACCTATTCTAGCTCTGTTTGACAGCGCGGTTGACTACGTACTAAAAGCTACTGAACTACGGTTTCTACTATTTTTATCCCAGCGCGCGGAAAAAAATATTCCTATTTAAAATTCTACTACAATCTTGGCACGTTCTTATTATTCAACCAAAATTATGTACTCTTTTTAGATACGTTCGATCTCTGGTAGTAATTACGCGTTGCTTAAGGCAACAAACTGCTTTCCAATCGCAATCACTTCTTTTTGTTCAGCAAACACAAAACTGGCAAGTCCCTGGGGAAACTTGTGTACCATTTTCTGTAAAGGCCGATTTGTTTTTCGCAAGGATAGAAAGCAATGCTGAAAAATCCTCGTTTTAGACTTGCGACTAACGGTGATTATAACTGTTTTCTGTGAGCAAAAACGGACGTTTTTGGTTGTTGGGATAAAAATGGACGACACTGTTAATGAAACTGTTTTTATACCTTAACATCCCACAACAATTATTTTATCAAAGATTCCAAAATTTTGGACCGGAGCGAAACAATAGCACCGGTTTAACAACAAAACAAGTCCAAAACAAATTCCGTAAGCTTTCTTGCTGCTCAACAGAAAAATGAATAGAGAATGAAGCTCTATTCAAAGTCTTCACACCTTCTCTTCTACAGGTAATGCGTCGGTCTGTTTGAATTCGGCGTCCAAATTGAATTATCTAGCAGCCTTTTAGTTTTCCTGTCAAAGGAAAGCTTTAGACAAATAATTAACTCTTCGCCTAAGTTTCCTTTTCTCGCAAAACACATTAAATAATCAAACAAAACAAATTGTTAAATACGTGAAGAAACCATGCATCGCACAGCATCAGTAATATTCTGCCCACCTTTCGTGAAATATTTTTGATGAAAAGATCATATAAATATCTCCCAGAAACACGCTCAAGGCTTCAAATAATGTTTGCCGTGAGTATTCACATTTAAATTCTCTCATAAAGTGATCAGAGCTTCGTCAGATTGCAATTCTTACGCAGTAAGGAGTGAAATTTGTGCCCACATGACCAATGCAAAGCAAAAAATAGGTGAGAAAAATAGGATCAAACTCTTAAATTAAACCAAAACCTAATCATTTATAAGCAGTGAAAAAATTAATATATAAACAACTAGTTTAAGCAAACGAAGTAAAGTCGTTACGCAACATAAATTCGAACAAATGAAACAAAAACGAGAGTGATAAGTATCATCTCTCATGCAAATTATATTGACATGGCAAACTGCTAGTAAGTGTAGTAATAAAGTTCGCGAATATTGCTAAATTTTGCGCAACAAAATCTAATCAAATCTAACGATGTAAGAGTTTTAGCCATGTAATCTGCTTCACACGAGTGTGGAAAACAGGGCTTCAATTATCTCAGCGTTTATTCTAGCTTTTAAAAGACTTGAATGCGATTGTTGCCAAAATCTACAACTACAATAGACCCGTCATTGCTAACGCAGATACCTGAGGGGCGATCTAACTGGCCTGGCGAGTTTCCGTGAGTTCCAAACTTGCAGAGAAAGTTTCCATTGGGCTGGAAGATCTGAATGCGATGATTCTTGGAATCGGCAACGATGATGTTTCCTTCTTGATCCACAGCGACCCCTTGTGGGCGTAGAAACTCGGCGTTCTTGCTACCCTCTATTCCCAAGAACCACGCATGCTGAAAATCGGCCTTGATCACAAGAATACGGTGGTTGTTGAAGTCGGTGACAATCATATGGCCTTCGTGATTGAAGGCAACGCCACGAGGAGAGTCGAACTCCTTCCAGTGGATCCCCTCAAAACCGAACTTGCCAAGAAACCTGCCCTCGCGGTTAAACAGCTGCACACGGTGATTGCGCGTGTCCGAAACTAGGATGTGCCCCTCGCTACTACATGCCACGTCCCAGGGGTAGCTAAACTGGCCATTCTTACAACCTTTCTCGCCGAATTTGAGAATGAAAGTTCCGTCAGCGTTGAAGACTTGTATGCGATGGTTGTCCTTATCTGCGACGATAATACGCCCGTCATTGTCACAAGTTACCCCTGCCGGCCGATCAAACTGTCCATTTCTAGAGCCTGCAGATCCGAACTTGAGACGAAAATTCCCGTAGCAATCGAAAACTTGAATACGGTTATTACTACGATCGGCAACAATGATATTGCCATCTCTGTCACAGCAAACGCCCCATGGGCGACATAGTTCACCGTCCGATTCACCCTCTGAGCCGAAAAATCGAACCACTGGCCCTACGCCAGCATAATTGCGACCTTTAATGACTGCAACCTTGAACGGAGAATCAGAGATGTGGCGGCCACGAATCGTCACCGAAATTACATGTTCTCCAGTCACTTGAGGGCGATAAGAAACTGTGTAAGTTCCATTTTGCCGATCGGTCACTTCAGCGTGGTAGAAAATCCCATCTGGACCTTGAATTAGAACGCGCAAGGGGTCCCCACCGATACAGCGGTTTTCGCCTTGATGGTCTTTGGCTTGCACTATAAACATTGCGACCTTTCCACGAATACCCCGGCGAAGACCGTCGCCGGTTGCCGTAGAATACGGGGCGAAAGCACTGCTTGTAATGATCCCCAAAGAACTAATAGCCGTTTGTAGTGCCTGATCTGGAGGTGTGAATAAGATGGCGTCATCTTCGTGCGGCTGAAGAAAACCACGTTTGACTCTCAGTTCATTCAATGTTTCTGACAAACGACTTTTAGTGGCGATAAGTTCGCGATCCGTACTAACTTTGATCGATCTCTCTGAAGACTCGCATAGGCTCGATACTTTTTCTAAACTAGCCTTAAGTTCATCGATTTGTAAATGCAGTGATTTGCCCTTAATTTGGCGCACTTTCTCCACGCGACGTAAAAGCTCTCTCTCGCGTTCTTCGAGGGCAGCCATGTGCCTTCTTACAGTTTGCCTAATCTCGTTTGACACGGTTTGCGCCCTGTATTCCACTTGCTTTGCAATCGTTTGCGAAGTATTCACAGATTCTTCTAGCTTAGCAATCTCCGTTTTAGCATCGGTGATCAACTTCCCCACGATCACTTTAGTAGATTCGACGGCTTCGCGAAGATACTGAAAACTGTGGCCTCGATGTTCACTGAAAGTGCATTCACTGCAAACCGGAGTGTAGCATGTTTCACAGTAAAGCCGTAAAAGTTCATTCTCGTGTTTACTACAACGAACCAAGTCCTCAGAAGAATTTTTATCGGCAATCGCCGCGACTGGTGAGACAGAGGTTATTGGTGAAGATGCGATAGTTGCTGTGGCCATAGTTGTTTTGCTCATCAATGCCGCTTCTTCGATGAAAGTAACGATACGGTGATCTTTCGTCAACCGAACTCTCTGATGTGCACGAACACAGCTATCACACAAAAGTTCACTACAATCCACACAGCGAGCTGTAACCATTGACCCCTCGCCACAGTAAATACAATGTTGAATCACCGCTCGGATCCAGCTGCTGGTTTCGATGCTCTCTTGACATGGCACTAACACATCCAAAATATTATGACTGAATATGTTCGTTGGTAAACCATCGATTCCTGCTTCGGAGAGAGGAACATTCAGGCGACATGTCGGGCATCTCAAACGACCATTCTCCACGGCTTCCGTCAGGCACTTTTTACAACATGTATGTAAACACGGTAGAACTTTTGGATCTTCGAAGCCGTTATGACACAACGGGCAAGGCATCTTGTACGGCCCAGCAAGCTTATCCGAGCCCTCGGCCATTTCAGCGCTACAAAATAATCGCATTGAATCTGAGTAAACTGGGCGCAAGCCACAGTCTTTTTGAGTGCTCCTAAGGATTTATGCAATGGAATGATTTGCGATCTGTAAGCACATGTGATTTGATGCTCCCTGTTTCACTACACTGTGTTCATTCGCTGCGTCACTTTCATACGCACGGTTCCTTTGAGCTCGTAGCCGCCTTTGTTCCGGTTTAAAAACCGCCAATCACGTACGATCTTACTTGACTAGAAGGCGTGGCGCGAAAAAGCCTCACATGGCCATTTTATTCTCAACACCACTTAGCCGTCAATCAAAATTCGAGTTAACATGGTCACTGACCAATCAAAACTGCGTATTTACGATGCCTGCTGGCTGTAAATTACCAAAAACACAAGCATGTTACATCCAATTTAATGTAATTTCACACAATGGCCAGGGACGCAACAAACCTACGTGACAAGAATATTGCCCTTAACCTGGAACGCGTTGGTTTCAGCGCGATCTGTCCTCCCGCGCATTCTTGTCTTCGTTCCATATTTTTATATCACTCATAAAGCGATGTGTAAGCAGCAAGTTGTGTTTAGAATAGGAACTAATTATATTTGACAAGAAAGATTCGTCAAGCATGTCATGTCATTCAAAACAAATCACCATTCACATTCAACAAGAAGGGATCAACAACGGCCAACAGGTTGTTTTGCTGGCCGATTGCCAAGCATTTTTCGTCCGTTTCAGATGTAAACATTTCTGTGGTTTCCTCTTGTTACGGGCCGGTGAGAGAAGCAAAGGGCTTTTTTCAGTCACTTGAAATTCGTTTTATATCTGCATTCTTCTGCAAAGCTATGCAAATTTTGTGAACCACTTAAACGCCTCTTAAACACAAGAATGGCCAAAAAGTCGCGAGTTTGACATTTTGCATGCTCCAGGCATTTTTGGCGAGTTGATGTGCCCGTGAACAAAAATTCTTAATTGTGCTGACCTTTTCGTGTCAAATTTCAGTCATTCTTTCACTGATTTCAGGTAAAGCATTGTAATAGTTGTATTGAATAGCCACACTGGTTGACAAGAAGTTTACATGTATATATGCTAATGTAACCTTGTAATCACCTCAAGCTTACCACTCACAACCCTTTTGTCCAATGAAATCCGCGTAAGCGACAATTACTTCATTTTGTATTGTTCTCTACTTGTAGTGTGTATTTTAAGCTTTTTCGGGAAACAAGAGATTTACCAGATATTCAGTACCGGAAATGGGGATTGACGTTCCAAAAAAATCACGTCGATCCTTGTTTCGAAAACTCACACCGACAGGATACAACTTTCATACCTTATGACCGAGAGAAATTATACAGCTAGAAATAGAGGATGCTTGAATTTTCGATTAGACATGAATCTGAATTGAAGCAAACGCGCCGTTGTCTGCGCGAATTTTTTGACGGTATCAGTTTCTGGGGATACGCGCCAGTTTTTTCGAGAAGAGTTTTTTACCAGCATGATTTGACCTCTAAAAACCACGAGGTCAAATCTACATCCGCAAAACTCTCTCTTTGCTCAAACCTGGGAAAACGAAATGCGGGTTCTGTGTGTTCAGGATTTGCAAGGTTACTCTGAGGTTTCCACAAGAGGAGTGTATTCTTTTCTCTTTTACTTTTTATTCAGGAGACTGAAATAAGCTACTATTACATTTCAGATGTGAATGACGTCGAAATTAAAAATACTTATGGCGCATTATCATAAAAACAAATAAAACCAGATATCCAGTACGTTTATCTTTAAAACCGGTTTCAAGAATAGAAAAATATTATATCAAACCCAAATGCAAATATACACAGAATCATAGATAGCTCTCTGCTTACAGTCAAAATCAAAACCGCTCGACAGTAATAACCTCTACTCTAAGTTAATACGCTTTACAGGGTCACATTGATGTTTATATTAGGGCGACTTACAATCAAACGGTGATAAAAACTATTGCAAGAACGGCGCTGACGAGATTGTGAAGACCACAGGGGCTGTGGTTTCAAGGTCAAAACAGTTGTTTGTAGGCGACTCAACGAAGACGGTCAGAAAAAACACACTATGCGTTTAACAAACGCGCCGAATCGATTTTCAAGTATTGGCTACGATGAAAATAAAACCCGGCAAAAAGTATTACTGCGCTTATTAGAAACTTATGGGTATTTTAATATTCTTTTACTTCCGAGAGCTGTAATTCTGTGGAAAATTTTAAAATATAAATATCTTTGCTGAGAGACGAAGGGAGATACTAAAAGGTAAGCAAATTGCTGAAGGAAAAAACTCGCTACCAAAGAGCTCAACAATAACTGGGAATTTTAAAAGAGTTTCCTCATAAATAAAACACTCGCAGTATTAATAGCACTCCACGCAAAGGGCAAAAAAATCGAACTGTTCCAGAGAGTAACTCCCCAAAACAAGTAAAACGTTTTTGTTTTTTTTTCCCGTTTCAAGTAAAACGACTCAAACAGGGCCTGATATTAAACAAGTTATCAGATTAATGACTTGGACGAAGTTACGTAATAACCTTTCTTTATATTGACCGCGTGAGTCTTAAAAAAATCAAGCCATCGATCTATGACATAAATGCGCTCTCTTCGCCAAGTTTGCCACCCGTTTGTTTCAAAAAGAGAGATCTAAAATGGAAACTCTCTTCTATGGACTTCCGGCAATTTAATTATCTGCCGAAGTGCTAACACAAAACACTCTTGACTTGGACCTATGGAAAACTGACCCAAACAAATCCGAAACTTACAAAGCTAAGAAACACTGCATTTTTTTCCTCTAGATGCACAACTTCAACGTTTATTTATTTCAAAAACAATGGAAAAACAAAGGTGAGAATTATTTGTACAGAGCATAGAAAAGCAAGCACCAGTTAGAAATAATAAAGCCATAAATTATGGCGTGATGAGCAGATCTTGTTGTGACAGGAGAGGAAAATACGTGTCGCGCAGTCTTTTGAGATCCTTGCATGTCTTTACTCTTTACTCACTGTTTTAACCGATTTAGTCAAGAGTAGTTTTGACTCTTTAGAACGAAGCCAATGAATTAAAACTGAAAACGCTAATCCTCAAATATAAATGCGGCGCAAACTTTGCGATAATCTACATGTTGCATGCTAGAAGCTCGAATTAACACGACTTTAATCAGAAGAGGACTAAGTTCTTATCCAAGACTACACATGTTTGTTTTGATTTTACGCCAACACCAAATGAAAAACATTTGGAGCGTTTGTTTTAGAAGTCAGAGAACTGTTTATGTTGGATCACGCCTCTTCCGTAATGCAAAGAAATCCCCTTATTGTTTCGACGTTTCTTTGTTGACGTAGATTGTGTAAACGAACCGCGCGATTTTATTTTAGTAGCGTTATTAGATGGGATTGTATAACCGTTAAGTGAGAATTAGCGACAATTTTAACCGTCAGCAATCAAGGTTTTTAACTCACCGGGAATCTTTGATGAAATTTTGTTTGATCTTTGATTTTCGACGCAAAATCTGTGTGATAACTGAGATGCGAGCACCCACGTGGCACGTGCCAAGACGCCCCTTGTAGTTTTCCATTTTTCGAAGAGTCAAGGTAAAGGCCACTTTGAGCCAAAAGAACGAGAATATTAAGGTCACTTATTCGATATTGAGTGATAATAACGATGACAACGGCAAGGGTCAAGAAGGAATCAAATGATCACTGGATCATTGAATTATCCTGTAACACCTTTTTTTTCTGTACTAAAAACCAAGAGCCAAAAAACCGTAACAAGACTAACCAGGGTTTCAGTCAGGTATTTCTGACACTGTTCTTTCTGGCCTTGCAGAGAGCGAGTAAAAGAGTAAAAACGCCAATTCTTTGAAGTTTTCCGTTCTCCCTTTTTTTTTCTGATAAAATGTATCGGTATGTAGCGTCAATACCTGCCTTGAATAGCTTTCGCTAACTGTAGGTCCCGGGGGGGGGGGGGCACTTTAGGAATTTCTGGGTGGGGATGTGCCGCTGGGAGCCTGAACACCTTAACCTTTACCAGAGCTAGTTCAGCTGAATTTTGCACCCCTATACCATGGTGTGTAAATTAGACTAAACTCCCCACATCCCCATATCCTAAAGTATCTGGTATTTTTGAACATGTTATTTCTGGCCTTGCGAAAGGCGAAGAAAAGGGAAAAAACGCTCATTTTTTGATGTTTTCCGTTCCCCCTTTTTTTTTTTGATAAAGTTGATGGGTATGTGGCGGCAATGCCTGCCTTGAATGGCTTTGGCGAAGTGGGGGGCCGGGGGGGGGGGGGGCACTTTAGGAATTTCTGGGTGGGGATGTGCCGCTGGGAGCCTGAAACCCTTAACCTTTACCAGAGCTAGTTCAGCTGAATTTTGCTACCCTATACCATGGTGTGTATACTAGAGTAAACTCCCCAAATCCCGCTATCCTAGAGTAGCTGTGTACCTAGTCTAGATAAAATCTTCAACCAACTGATCAGTTTCCTGAAAAATGACACCCTATTCTAGAGCCAAACTCTCTGATTCATATACCCTATCCTAAAGTAAACTGCTTGCAAACCATACCCTTCACAGCGGCACATACCTATATAGCCCATATATGGCAGTATCCCCCGGGTGTGTATGTAATATGTATTTCTTTGCGATAAATAACGTTGCTTATACGTTGTTGTAAATATATGAAATATTAGCAAAACAACTGAAACAATTTACACGAGACCACGAGTGCAGTGAAGCCTTTAGCACTGAGAGCGATCAACGTTGGGACTGAAACTGTAATATGTCCGTCCAGGTTAAATGACTGAAGAACGCTGCAGGATAGGGACAAAGTGTCCTATTTTGGGAGTTGTCCGTCCAGTAGAAGTCTCCGATAGCTGTTTAGAGAGAGTTGACGGCCGAACCTCAAGGAAACTGAGCCATGCAGCGAAATTCCAGAAATTCGCGAGCACTGTAACGATTTTCATGTGAGTGTACGCGCGTATATCGCTCTCTATTGTATTTAAGCTTTAAATATTTCTTCTTAATTGTATCGTTAAAAGTTGGTGGTCCTCAGTTTTATTTAGCTTTTTGGAGCCCCTTATTATTAAAGGACGTTTTGTCTCAAATAAATATTGTGAAATTACCCATGCATTTGGTTTTATATTTTATCCAGTGTTGGTCAGTATTGGTCTGCATCAAGATCCGGCCCGGATATGATAACTGTCAAAGTGTTCAGTCCGGGAGTACATCAGTGTAAGCTAGTCGGCTTGGCAATGATGAAAGAGGACTCGCGCGCATAGTGCGGAACGAATCCGACCCCTTCTTTTCTTCTGTAGCTTGCCGGTAGACTACGAGTAGTCCCCCATTTTTCCTCAGGGATAGTAGAGCGAAAGAAACGTAAACGCGCGTGAAAATCACCCCACGCAAGAAAAGGGGTGATTTTCACGCGCGCTCGCGTTTCGCTCGCTTTACTATCCCTAAAAAAAATGGGGGACTACTCGTAGTCTAGCTTGCCGATGCTTAGTGATGGATCGGAGAGAGTGGGAATACAAAAACGGTGCAGAAAAACGGAAAGTCTGTTGGGCATCAGGCTACTCTTCTTTCTGACGCTTGCGACGTGAAGAATGAGGCTGAAAAGGTTACTGGTTCCTTCCGTTTACAGGGTACGAAAAGTGGGAAGAAGGCACAAACGAGATGAGGTGTTATATATGGCACGCACAGCTTTGCTTGCCTTGGCGTGGACGCGTGCGGGTCAGCTTGCCATTATATTCCTCCGTCTACGAGGTACTTGACTTGTACAACTTAGTCGTCTTTAGCCCAAATATACTCGTCCGTCATTATACATCCGGCCTCAAACATGCAATAAGGAAGCGAATATTCCCTGTTTTGGCGCTAGCAACAGGAGCCTAAAAAGGACTCTTGCTCTAGCCTAGTAATGTTATGACTGCTCAAGAAATGCATGATCTCCCAGGGACTATAGCTCAGTAACAGCTGATCAAGAAAATAGTTCACTGGCTGTCACTGGGCACTGAGAAAATCTTAAACTGGGTAACGGGCTCAGTCAACTGCGACCAAAGTTTACTGGCTTCACCTGTTGGGGGGGTTTTCTAAATTTTCTCTCGTTAGGAACCAAAAGAAGAGAAAGATCACGATGATACTGAATTTTGACCGCGGAAAAGTGTCCTTGGCTCCGATTGTCCTTCACAGGAAAGTGGATATGATCAGACACAAATCTTCTTCATGCCTTTTGCTAGTATTGCAAAAATGTTCTGATTTAAAAGATCTTCTACTTTGGATCCCTAAAAATCAGATCAAGATTTGAATCAAAGCCGTTTCTAGCGGTTCTACTTATGCCGATGAGCGCACCGAGCCAAAGATTCCCTGCAAGAAATCGTTTCGAAAACTCCTTAAAAATTAAAGCTTTTTGATTTATGTAGCCGGATCATGATCTCTTATGTATTTAATGTGAGTACCAATTATAACATCCATATTTCGCCGCAACTGTGCATACACATATTGATCTCAAAGCCGGACGTAGATCGTAGAGGGGTTAGCCGATATCAGAGAAGTGCTTGGCGCCAGTTCGATCAGATCAGATGACGAAGTAAGACGGAAAAGCAAAAGTAACGCTTCCAGCATAAATCAAACTATATCGTCGTCAACGAAAAGCTTAAGTGCCGGAGCAAACGAGGCATATTTATTTGTCAGAGTGCCATTGGGTGTATAAATCGTGATTGGACATCAGCAAACCCAAGAAGGGATAATGCGGCATTGTCTTTCTCTCTCTTGTAAATACAGGATAAACTTTAAACTGCTCGACAGATGTTTTACTTGAATATCAAATTATTTTCTTTTCCATTGAGGACATACTACAAAGTCATTCTTGAGAGAAGAAGGGCCCGAAGGAAGCCCTCATCAATACATATACTTCCTTTTGGAAAGTATCCAGTGCTTTTAACGTTTTCCTTCTTATAGTGATAAAAGTAGGCCGATTATTAACACTTCCCTTCCAATAATGGATATGCTGACAATCCGATGTCTGAACAATTTCAATCAATCAATGAAAAGCACACTTCAGAAACTCAAAGAAGGCCGTAAAAGCCACCAATAAATCAGTAATACTATTTTCTAGTCTCCGCGGTTTTTGCTAACTGATTAAGAAGACTTATTTTATTGTCAAAACTCGCGGAAGAATCGATCTAACATAATAGTTTCTATGAAAACGCGATTGCACGGTCACAAGGGATCAGTTGCTGGCTCCGGCCGGGTTATAAGAAAACCTTAACTCGCTCGTCCTCCCTCGCGCTTCAAACCCCTGCCAATCATCGACAATTGTATTGACCAGTTTCATCATGAGAAGTATGGAGAAATTTCTATTACTGGAATCAGTGCACTGATGAGTGGCTGGATGTTAATCTCTGTTTAATCCCAACGCTTCCTCTTTGTGCCTTAAAAGTCCCACAGGCCCGCCAACTCCAACTAAGAACGACTAGTTCTGGTTCAGCCAGAGGTCAAAATCGGACGTTTCGAAGACGTTCTTTAGTAAAAACAAAGTTAAAACAATCTTAAGTTTGACTGCTAGAGAGAGTGAACTTACTCCCCCTGATGTATAGCCTACGAGTAGGCTCACTAGTTTGAATTCGGGGAAAATGTTTGGCTGCGAACCCCGCGGGGGGGGGGGGGGGGGGGGGAAGCAGAACAGAAAAATATATCAGAATTACAAGACAAAAAAATAAAAAAAAAAAAAAATAACTTGGGTTGTGTGGGAGGGAAGGGGTCTGCTACCTCCTCCTCGGTGGGGGGGGCGGGGGAGTGGGGGGTGGGTTGTGGGGGGGGGGGGGGGGGGGGGGGGGGGGGGGGGGGGGGGGGGGGGGGGGGGTGGGTTACTTGGGTTGATTTTTGCTGGGTGTGCCGCTGGCCTCTCAGAGCTCCTACTCCATTTCTATTCTGTGGCCAATTATAGACCCCATCTTAGTCACTTTTGTGCAAATATGTAATTTTCGCGATCACAGCTTAGTCTCTTTCTATTTTTATGAATTGATCCATTCTTTACATCGAATGACTTACACTTTTCACTTTACACTTTTCATCTGTGGTACAAACATTTTGGTACGTTTGCTAACCGTAGGTATGAAGAACTGTAATACCCCCCAAAAATCGGAAAATGTGCGACCCCATCCAGCGGCACATCCCCATTATCCTCTTGTGAGGGTCTTGTAAGGAAGCACCCTCTTCCCCCGCTCCGGGGGCGGCGAACCCGCCCTTCCACTCACTTTTCCTCCCTGGATGGCTCCGCCGCCAAATAATTTTCTCCGAATTTGCACAAGTGAGCCTGCTCGCAGGAAACCTGCGATCAGGCGGTCCTTCTTCCCTTTTTACCTGATCACAGGTTAGGTCGCACGCTACCCGATGTACTGATTTCGAGCTCGGCCCGGCCGGAAAGAAGGAATCAACTGACTTGTTAAACTTGTTATGGAAGGTTTTCTGTATACCCGGTGCCATGCAGCAGGAGGTCCTGGTGCCACTTTTTATTGATAGTTTTTCCTTAACCAGTTTTTGCATTAAACTGATCAGAAGCACAATTTTTTTAAGAGGACGTCCGTGTAAAATGTATAATTTCTATTCAGAGTTTGAGTGCGTGGAAGACAGGCGCAGAGCACAGGTCAATAAACATCTTTTTCCTGGAACAATTACAAACCTCACAGAATTAGCGAATTTACGCGGTTAAGGCGTTGCTAGGAAAGATCAACAATGTTTTCCGGTCTTCTAAAAGATTGAAAATACTTTTCTTTTGGCTTAATATCAATGCGCGATTTCCTTGGACGACCTTGGACCGACAGTGAAAACAGAGGAACTACCTACACTGGCCCCCTTAGTCCTGTACAGTATTCGTTCACACTCTTAAACACTCGAGTTTATTCCCGTAAAATAAAGAAATTAAAGAACGGTGAGAAAGAACGGCTCGTACTCTTTCTGGAAATAGCGATCTGAGCTCGTGACAAGGAAAACAAAGCACTTTTTGCCCTTTTCGTAACCGCAGCTACTACTGTTGATAAATCCATCCACCTGGAATACATTTCCAAGGTCAGAATAACCTCGTGTAAATCATGTGTCTGATATATGTTACGTAACTGTTGCCAGCACATTCCAGATTTTTTACGACGTGCCGGTGCCAGCAGATCGATCTCTCAGGGTTCCACAGTCGAGTGCACAGGATAGAATAGAGCGAGTAATCATCTTACTTGTACGAGTTTGGTGGAAATCCTGGCGGCGGAGAGCAGGCTAAGCAGGACAATTTCAACATGGTGTAGAAATATAAAGATTGGGAAACTCACAAATTAAATGTCCGTCGAAATACGTTAATCTTTTGAACCCACTGAGTTGTTTGTTCATCGAGTAGCCTTTTCTTAAGACTCTTAAGATTTTCTCTGTGGTTATTCTTTCACTTCCTTTTTTCCTTTGAATCTGCATAAGTGATTATAAGTGATCAGATATTTATGGTGGTGATGTACTTGAACAACTTACATGTGGACAGTACATGACTGAACCTTGCATTTTGAAATGACATACCAAAAACACGCCTAGAAGGCCACTTGTAGAGGTGAGCACTGGATGCCTTCCCTCCCCGGGGGGGAGGGGTTACTTCTTATAACGGCCTATACGGGGAGGCTTCACCACAAAGATCGAGGTACCTTTTTCAGTCTCCAGGTTTATTTCACGAGTCAAAGTATATGAAAGGGCAGGGAGATCTGCCTTTGAAAAACTGAGACGAGAAATTGAGGGCCAGTCATCGTAGAGACAGTAGAAAAGCGTAAACTGTTACCATTTTGGAATGAGTTTTACATATATTATGATAAACGAGTATAGAGGCCCCCTGTGGAGTTTCCCCTTGAAGCCGAACCTGCATTCAGTCGTTCTTTCCAAAGAAGACCACCTTGATGTACCCGAAACCACATGACAAAAGCTCGCGCAAGCAAGAGTCATCTAGGCAAAACAGATGCATTGTGTTCTTTGTTTAGATACCTGTAGTTTCAAGGTGTTACTGAATAAATATGCAATAATTAATGGTGTATTTCACAATTTTGAAATGGAGAACTCACACCACTGGTGGACCAAGTTGGAAGGCCTTATTATAAAGTGCGGGAAAGGCAGTTTAAAAGGCTCTGTCAGAAGCACACAGTAGGGTGAAATTCTAGCCTGCGTGGCAGGCGCTTGGAGCACAAGAAAAAAGGGGCGCACGAGAAGTCTCCCTCGCGCGGGACCGTTCTCTCTATCGCCCACTACTTCCAAGCGCCTACGCAGGCTAGTGAAATTCCAACAAGCGACATGGCCTTAAAACAGGGACAGAAGACAAGATGAAATGGGGACAAACAACATAAAGATGAGTCAAATTCATACGTAGATCATACGTACCCCGCCCCCTCCCCCCCCACCCCCCCCACAGGGCACACAATACATATACCAACCGCCATACAAAGACCCCCCCACTCCCCCCCCCATATCCACCATGTCTGTATTTCATAAATATTCTAACCCAACCACTCAACCAAACCACCCCAACAACCAACACTCCACATTCCACTAAAAACCCACCCTCTTCTTTATCACCTCACCAACCCCTACTCCACAGCGCCCACGCCGGGGAGAAAAAAACCCAAAAAAAAGCAGGGCCTAAAAAAAAGGAAGAAAACAAAAAGAAAAGGGGGCAAACAAAAAAAAAAATGGTCAAAAATAAAAGGAAAAACCACCCCCCCCCCCCCCCCCCCCCCCCCCCCCCCAAAGAGGGCCTCAGTTAAATTCAGACTAGGGACGTACGTAACCCGCCCCACCCCCCCAAGAATTCCTTAGTTGAATGGTCTTGAATATGTTCCAACGCACTTCCAGGGCCAAAATCTCGAAAAATCAATGCTTTTGTAGAGACCCTTATCCCCCTCTGTCTATTTTCAAGCCAACACAGTAGGGAATTCCTGCACTCCTTAAAACCCCAACGACCCAAATAAGTCAGCCCCGTCAAGAACACATAAATTTCGTTCACAAAAGCTTGTTATCAAGCGAGGAGTGACAGCGGAGATAAAATTGACTAAAATAAATTTCTGTCTTAATAGAAATTAGTACATTCCCTGCTATTTGACCCATGCCTTACGGGCAAGCTAGCAACTGAAAATACCGCACGTCAGAGAGAGGAAATAGTTTAAGTTGAAGCTCTCTCTACATTTCTTTTAAGAAGCCGCAGATGTGATTTATCCTGATCACGATCTAATGTTTGGAATGGCTGAAAGGTGTAAATTAGCTTTTTTACAACGGGAAGTAAAAGTAATTAGATTCCTATTACGCCTTTTCTTCTTGGAAAGAAAAAAAAATAATTTGATACACCCTGATATCTAGTAAGAGTCGCATCTTCTCTTCTTCCGTATACACTGCCAGCAGCCTGTCCTGGATATCAAATGCGTACTATGGAACTTCTTGCTAAAAACCAGACTATATATATAATTTTAAGGTATTTTACTTTACGGAAGGAAATTCGCGAGAAACCATAGTTTTCTAGAAAACGGCCGCACAAAAGCTGGACAGGGTCAATCTTTCCCTCACCCACTCCCGACTCGTTTTCACAGTCAACTACGAATGAAAAACGCGCCTAAAAAGCTGCCTGGTACGCACGCTACTATTTATTTACCAAATCTGAGGCGCCCAATTTATTCATTTCATCAAGCCACCTTAATCTTCTTCTCAAGGTTAGCGTTTTGAAAAACCGGAAAACGTTTATTCGTACATACAGTTAGATAAACCCTGATGGAAAGCGGCACGTTATAAGTTCTTACAAGAGAGGATAAAGGGGTTGGTTCTTACCATAATTTTCGCTGCTGCCAATCTTCCACCGTGTAGGGGCCGCGGTGGAAAACAGCAAAAATTTCATGTCTTCAGAGAAAAGCGTTTCTTAAAAAAATGATTCTAGATTACCATTGAAGCCGCTGATTTCTCATTTCCGGAATCTGCAAGGGTATAAATTATTTTATTACAAGGTGAAAAACACCGGATTGGTAAGTGACATCGGATTCTTCTGTACCATGTCTATAACAAACAGCGACTTCCTATTTTGACTGCATATATGGATGAAAGCTACAGTAAAACTATAATGTCTTTTTGAAAACGTCCAAGAACAAAGAAGAAAGGCAACTTTGTGTTTTAGTGATAAATGGTTGACTTATAGTTAAGGCATTGGCTCCTGCATACTATATTCAGAATCAGAGAATCAGTTAAAGAAAGTCTTACAAGTTCTCTCATTAACGTATTTTCAGTAGGCTACTGCAAAAACACGGTAAGGACAACTATATACAACGGTTTAATCAAATTTTGGATGAGACAGACACAAGTTATCAAATGCTTTTTCGTGGTATACCGTGAAATATTCAACGAGGCGAGTATCATGACTTGATTTTTCTTAGTAAAAAGGCTGGAGTGTGTACCGGAGAAAATCAAGTTACGAGTGGGGATATTCACGGTATACTCCACGCGAAAGGAATTGCCGATATAAACTACTTTATTCCATGCCACTCGACATGACGAGGTATTTAAAAATAAGAGACCTCGACATCACTGATAAACTCGTAGAAGGCAACCTTTAATACTTAATGTAATCTGTAAACAACAATGCCCAAATGAGCTTGATCGACAGCTTGTCAATCAATAAAGTTCGTATTCGTCTCTGTCTACTTAGCCTGCAATGTTTCGAATTGTTAGTCTGACATATAGGATGAAAAATTCCTCAGCTTCTTTGTCATTTGTAGGCTTTTTGATTCTCAAGTGAATTTAAGCCTGGCTCCGTAACTCATTCGTGATTTTTATGCATAATTTTAATTGTTAAAGACATCAACGAGAAATGATAAATGGAAAAGTAAACTAAACTTAAAAAATCTTATATTACTTATCCAAATTACCTGGCCACGTGAACTACCACTCCCCATGTTGTTCGAAAATTGCAATCAACGATGCCGGCCACTTACTAAATGTTTAGCTTCAGCTCCTCTGTATCAAAACATTGACCCTACGAAATCAGCTCGGAATGGTTTGAAGCATTACAATATGCAAGTACAATCGGTGTTCATTGACCAGTGCCAGACCTCCTCTGACTAAACTTTTCCTTATCGACAGTTTTTACATGAAGACTATTAGTAGCCATTGTTTGGACCTACAAAAGGAAAACGGTTGGCTCTCTATATAGTTGGCATTTCGACCTAAAGAATTTCTCAATAAACCAGGGCGTGGCTGGTCGCGTAATGCAGTTATAAACAATTTTTAAAATGAAATGCCTTAAATTATTTGTCATGGATATCTTGAAGACACAGACTACTTATTCCATTTTTGAAGCAAGGACCAGCTTACAAAAGCGAAGGACCGGCTCCTAATGAAGGATATAATCAGCAATAAGTGAAAATATTGAACAAAATATTTATTTTACCAATATTTCAAATTGTAACGTCTTAGGCCGAGGTTCATAAGTCATTTATTACATGGCCTTTTCATTATGGACCTGAGCCTGCGATCAATTAAAAACAACAACTGGACAGTGGAAAACTTAAAAAAGTCACTTCAATGAGTTGTACACTTGAGCCCGCGATGCAGTCAGGTGACAATGGTCAGCAGATGTCCTTTTTTGACAGCTGTCAATTGACCATAACATATTTGTTCATAAGGATGTCCGCTATCAAGTTAAACACAGATTGTATATGCCTTAGACACCTAGCTAATCAATGCCCGGTCATTACAAGAAAACAGCCAATCAGAGCGCGCGTACTGTTGTAGCCATGTAATAAGTTACATTAGACCATCCCTCTTTAAAATTCTGCGAAATCTGTAAAGAACCAGGCCTTAATCTACTTGAGTTTCTTTTATAACTATGACTATTTCATAAATACGAATTTCATTTAAAACTCGGGTTTTATATTGTTTTTTAACAAGTTGCTTCTGCCTGTTGCGTAGAGGCCGCAAGCATCGCCGGGATTGCCCACCGCAGAACATGCAATGGGTTTCCAACTTTCTGATTGGCTGTGTTCTCTATGGCATGGGGATAAAAACACGTATACTGACAGATTAGTAGTGTTTCATCATGGCCGGGGCTATTCAGCAGTATGCATGGATGCTCAAAAGTGCGGTTGCAAGGCTGTTAGGCCATATTTACGTTGCTGGGCAAGCGTGACCAGCGGGACTTTTGGTTCGTCCTTTACATTAATCAAGGTCGTCATTAGTGATAAAAATAAACAGTTCCAATGAATCAGTCAGTGCGCTAGAGTATACTCATAATTTTCCACCAATTATGAAAAGATTAATTTTCAAGCTGGATATGGAAGACTTTGCAGCGTTGACTTCCGTTTTAACTTCCGGCTTAACCAGAACTTCTAAACTTCCGGTATACCAGAATCAGAGCGTCGAATTTAACTGTTCGTATTAGTCATAGTGCTGTCGGACCTGTCGGCCGAGTTTTCCCTGTGATAACGGCTACATTTTTTTCGAGGGGGGTTTCTGAAGAAGGGATCTTTAACAACTTGGAGAAATGGTAAGTTAAGGAATCTTGCAGACATATTTATATAGTTCCTTTTACCCCTCATTAGCTTAAAGTATAGCACTGAAGACCTGCGATGGACAGCCTTTTGTTAAGGGAAAACCCTTTTCACACCATATGCGCTAGATCGCTAGTAGCTAGATAATTTCATTGAAGCTGCCAAGATTCATTGTCTAAAAGACCTTGTCTCTTCTGATCACTTTTTCCTCGCTGTTGCATGGTTGTCGTAAAGCAAGGAACGGTTTGATTTATTCGCAGCATCTACGTATACACTGGAAACTCTCTTAACCGACACGCTAAGTAAGCGGAGAGCTACACTTACGGCCACCTTCACAAAACCTCCGTTTTTCTCAAGTCCCATACAAACTCTGTATTTTTACAGATGCCCGTAGGTGGACAGCTCTACTGACTTAAGGCCACCTTTTTAGCGTCCCAAAGGTGCTTGCTTACGAGAACTTCCACTGTACTCATGTTGCATTTTTGATGCGTACCCTGGTCGATCAGCCCCCAAAATCACCCCACGAGACGCTAGCATCTTCACAAGGATAATGTCGTCATGTACACGGCAGCTGCTGGGACTTTGTTGATTTTCCCTCGCGTCAATTACATCTTAGTCAGTTGTTAGAGGCATCAATTAACATTAAAATGTTGCCAATGTTATGTGCTTCGTGGATTTTATGATTACAAAATAAACGAGCAGATGTGAGGTTTTGAATAGAGTTTGCATCACAGTTTTAGGTTTGAACTGTTTGAACTTAGTATTACTGCAGCACAACACGATGAATGCTGGGGCTACTCTTAGGATTTCTCATGACCTCGATACTTAGCAAGTAGTCACATGAATCACGGTTTTTCTTCTGATTTAGTGTTGACTGGAGGGAGGGAGGGTGGGGGAATGGTATTCACCCTGACCACGCTGCTTACGTAGTCAACACAATTCTTCAAGGACGTTCGGTGGTTAGAGGTTTAAAATCATCATGCATCATCTACTTGGAAATCCAGGGGAAATAGAGGATCAGTCGCCTTTGTTTCATATTGACTACCAACGTCACAAGCAGCATACAAAGCAGCAAATTGCCCTTTGCTTATTGAATATCGAAGTTAATTTGGTAAATCACGCAAACTCATCGGTTTGTTTGTAACTTGAACAAAATTGACCCGACTCGTGATCTTTTGTCTCGATTCGCCCCATATAAGGGAATCCGGAACCCGGGAATCTTTGCCTGTAAAATAAGGAATCCTGGGCTTCGGAATCCGGAATACAGCTCGAGGAATCTGGAATCCCACCGACGATTGAAATCCAGAATCCAAGTTCCAGTGACAAGGAATGTGGAATCCAGTACACGGAATTCGGAATATATGACGTGAAATGCAGAATCCAAGACGTCTTTCCTGTATTCCCCTACTTGAGGCGACTTGAGGTTCCTAATACCACAACTTATAGTAGGAGTATTTTCAAGAAAAAATAAAAAGGGGTGCGTTTTTAACTGTGCTTTCTAATTGATTGAAGTTTGAATCTCTTTGCAGGTTAAGATTTTCATTCTCGTGCTTTATTCATTGTTTCAAATCTTTCGTCTTCATACTTTGGGGATGTTTGCAGTTTTCATGGTGGAGTGTAGTGTATTTCACAACGAAACCAGCGTCAACTGTGACATCAAAGTCACCACATACAAAACCCCTGGCTGTGATCCATACTGCTGGAAGGGCATGTGGGTGGCATGTTCCGCCTTAACTAGTATCATCTGGCTATTTGTTCTCTGTGTTCCAGTTGCAAACAAGCACATTCAAGGCATGCGTCCAGCCTCCAATCTGCAAGTCATGCGTTACCTCGTTATCAAACCTTATTTCTGGAACCTAAATTTTATTGTTTTTCTGGTGGTCATCTACGATGTGATAATCCTTTCCCAGAAGGATCAGAAGCACGCTAGCGGATCACAGCTGGTGGAAGCCGGGGTAGGAGTATCCAAGCTACTCACCGTATGTCTGATTTTTCAACTCAACTTTACTTATCCTCCGAGTGGTAATCTTTCCCCCAGGCGCCTCATCGCATCCTGCTACTACATAACGTTACTAATTTTTGTCCTGGACTACCTTTGTAAATTGATAGAGCTTTCTATTAGAATTGCATACAAGCTGTACAGTGTGAACTCCAGTGCATCTGATAGAGAGTTGCAGGTTATCGGATTAATGCTGGAAGTTGCTGATGCTCTTCTTTATAAAAACTTCATACACTTTTTCTGGAACAAAATTTTTCGGGGAAGGAGCGATGTTTTGATGATATATGCCCCCGATTTGGCCCAGTCTCTTGGCCTTTGATTAATTTTGAACTGCAGGTCGTAAATTGAAAAGACGGGTCATGTTGCAAAGACAAGTCCCCTGTGAAGATATCATTGAAAATCTGGCATAGTTTGTCCCCTCTTCATGACGTAGAAAAATTTAAATTCTGGATTTCATACAGTGTGCTGCGGGGGTGCAATTTTACCCCCCCCCCCTTCACCCTTGCAACATGATTTTTTTTGTAACGTGGGAATGTCATGCGAGAAGGCTAGCATTTCCCTGAATGCAACTTGTTCTTACCAAGCGGGTTACAAGCCCAGGAGTATGCTCAACAAAGTTTTATACGGGCAGTTTCCTCCTCGAGGTCCAACCCTTTACCCTTTTATATACCATTTTTCACGAAGATACCCCTATCGTATGCCGGCTTCTATTGACAAATGTTACCCCTAGTTAAGAAATTTACATCCCTTTTACCTGCTGTAAATTCCCTGTCTTTTAGAGCGGTTTTCATTTGAGTGTCGAAAAGTAATTGGTTTTGCACTTTCTACACGATGCGATTGGCTTAAAAGATTCGCGCCACCTTTTCATCCAATCAGAAGTAAAACCAAAGCCAATTGTGACGATTTGCGTCAGCCACATGTAATTACTTCGAGTTTTGATTGGTTCAATGTATTGTCTGTGTCCTATGTGATTGGCCAGAGTAATTACTTTGGTTTTGGTTTTACGACACTCAAACGAAAACCACTCTAATTGAATCAAAACCAGAACTGTTTTCCAGTTAGCCCTTTTGGGTCTTAAACAGACCCAAATGTACAGATTTCCCTACCCTTTCATATACCTAGTGCCTCGAAAACGGTACTTCTTTCGGGCGGAGCTTCCCCCTATAGGCCATTATGGGGAGTACCCCCGCCCCCCGGGGGGTTTCAAACAATACACTCTAATGCTTTGCTGTGGATGTTCATCTTAATTATGCTCAGCATTTCTCCTTGTTGGAAATCGCGATGAATTATTTACTGTATTTTTTTTAACCCTAATAATAGACAACAATTTCGATTTTAATAAAGGCATTAGCGCATTGGTAGACTACGAGTAGTCCCCCATTTTTCCTCAGGGATAGTAGAGCGAGCGAAACGCGAGCGCGCGTGAAAATCATCCCACGCGAGAAAAGGCGACACGCGCCGGGGAGAGAGAACCTCATTTTTCTCTCTCCCCAGGGCGTGTCGCCTTTTCTCGCTTGGGGTGATTTTCACGCGCGCTCGTGTTTCGCTCGCTCTACTATGCCTGAGGAAAAACGAGGGACTACTCGTAGTCTAGCGCATTGGGCACTCGATGCATAGGCTTTGGAATTTGGAAAATCCCACTGATGTCCTGATATGCTTTCTGGACATTTCAGTATTTTTTTTTGAAAAATAACTTTGGTTCAGAGTTTTTACAAGGGATGTTTCTCTGTGGAACAAAGTGACGGCGTGTTCTTTTCACGTTTGCAAAATCTTATCGCCTTATGTTAGGTCAGTAATCGAAGATTGAGATTCTGGATTTTACACTACTGACTCAAGAATCCAAGTAAAGGATTCCGGACTCCTTGTAGGTGGAAATTGGATTCCGGATTACAATCGTTAGCGGGACTTCAGATTCACTGAGCTCGATTCCGGATTCCAAAGCCAAAGGACTCCAAATTCCACAAGAAGAAATTTTCACATTCCGGATTCTATGACACAATCTTTACCCAGAGTCTTCTGAAATCTTGAAGTTTTTGTAGGAACAAAAGCTAGCGATTTCGCGATTTTCTGTCTCCAGTCACTTCTACACAAATCCCTAATCAATCAAGAAAAGTTGCAACATAAACAAACAACACAAAATAAACAAGCCAAGACAGAGGAATAAGAGAGAAATTACAAGGTGTTTGCTAACCCGGTTAGAAATGTAAATGTAAACCCCAGTTTACCATGATGATGTACAAAAAATTCTTTGTTTAGATTCAAATTAAATGATAAGACAGTTCACAGTAATTTCAATATTTTGTTCTAATAAGTGGCAGGCCCGTAACCAGGTTTTTTTGACGGGAAGGTACGATCCAACGAGAAGAGGGACAAAACGAGGCCGGAGGCGCAAGTCTCTAGGGGGAGAGGGGGGGGGGGGGGGGGTTAGGTTGCGAGGGGGGCATTTTAAAGGGTTTGGAGGGGGGGGGGAAAAGAAAACACCGAGGGGGACACAAAAAGGGAAAAGGGGGAATTTTGGAAAAAGTTTGAAACCAAAGAATGTTTTTTTTGTACANCAGACATTAAGGGTCGTTAATCCTGGATCGTTACTCTGGAAGAAGTCGTCAATCTGTTTGCTAAGAAGCACCCAACTTGGCTCACTAGTGAAAGATCATGATGATCAGCAGCAAACCTAGTGAATAATCGGATTTACAACTTTCTTTATTATATTTTCTTTTCAAATACATGTAGTAACATTGCCATTGTCATTCTCATTTTTAAAATGCATACATAAAGCTGTTTCTTTGGCAAACAAAAGAATTTTAGGGTTCAAACATTTTGCGAAATATCCACATTTCGCCTTTTGGCTGCCTCGTCAGTGTTTTCTTTCCACACCGCCTTCAAATCTCTTGAAATGCAGTCTCTGGCAACGTAACTCCCCCCCCCCCCCTCCCCCCCCTGGGACTTCGCCCCCCCGCCTCCTTTTTTTCCCCTTTTTCCTTGGATGTTCCTTCCCCCTCAAAAAACCCCGGTTTGGGCCCGCCCTCTTTTTCAAAAAAAAATTTAAATTTCTTTGGACTCTTTTTTCTTTTAATTTTTCTTTTAAAAAAAAAGACAGTAAAAATAAATTTAAATTTTTGGTCGTAATAGGGGCAGGGCCCGTAACGGGTTTTTTTGGGGGGGAAGGGACAAACAAAGGAGAAGGGGCAAAAAAGGGGGCGGGGGGGGGAGGTCTGGGGGGGGGGGGGGGGGGGGGGGGAGTTACGTTGCCAGAGACTGCATTTCAAGAGATTTGAAGGCGGTGTGGAAAGAAAACACTGACGAGGCAGCCAAAAGGCGAAATGTGGATATTTCGCAAAATGTTTGAACCCTAAAATTCTTTTGTTTGCCAAAGAAACAGCTTTATGTATGCATTTTAAAAATGAGAATGACAATGGCAATGTTACTACATGTATTTGAAAAGAAAATATAATAAAGAAAGTTGTAAATCCGATTATTCACTAGGTTTGCTGCTGATCATCATGATCTTTCACTAGTGAGCCAAGTTGGGTGCTTCTTAGCAAACAGATTGACGACTTCTTCCAGAGTAACGATCCAGGATTAACGACCCTTAATGTCTGTTAGATAGTACGTGCAAATCGTATGTCTCTTAACCTGCGATCAGGCGTTTTTTTTTACGACGTCTCCCAAACAAAAAGGGATGAAGGACACCTGATCGCGGGTTATATTTCACTGATTACTTGAAACTGGAGAAATCTGACTTAATTAATGAGAGGAAACTGATAGGCCACTCCCGCTAGGGCCTCCGCTTCCTAATGCCCAAAAAATGTCTAAGTTTTCGCTTGTTTTCCTCCCTCAAGGTTTTTAAACGAAGAAACTCGGTTCTGATAAACGTCTGCAGCTAGAATAGCCTGCGTAGCAAGCGTTTCCGTGCGGTTTAGGAGCAAAGAACGAGGAACGAGAGTCAAAGACTGCGCGAAAAATGGCGCAAGTAAAAGAGCGTGCCGAGGATAAGTCGGAACGAGTTTGTAGTTCTTGTGGAAGGATAATGAAAACCCTTCATCAGTTGTATTCATTTGTGTCTAGCGCCTTCTGAAAACCGGGAGAGTGAAAGTGAAGAGTGATTAAAGCGCTGTCTTCCAACATCGGTTTCTTCGTCTGATTGAATTCTGCTGGGTAGAAAAATTCAGAAACATGTACTTGACAGTGTAGCTGTGTAGCTTAACCGTAAAGAAGGAAAAGAGAAAGAGTTGGAAGCAACTGGAGTAAACCTTAAGAGAACCAAGTGCAGGAAAACGCTACTTGCAACGATCTCTTATAAATTTTCATTTCCACCCCGGAAACCCCGGGACTCCGCAAAGCGTGTAAACTGTCAACGCAAACGTGCCGCAGATTAGAAAAGTGACAACCGCCTGTCAAGTAAGTTTAGACAGCCGAGGGCGCGTAGAATTATTTATTTATAAATCGCTTTCGCAACAGCATCAAGGCAATGTTATTAATCACTGATATGTTTTTTTTTTTCACGGGGACATCGAACTTCAACGTGTCCGCTCGGATAAGAACTCACTACTTTGATTCTCGTTTCGTTTACTTTTGAAAAGTCGTCCATACTGCAGTGTAGAAGACTACTCCCCATCGCAATCACCAACAAAAACATCATATATTTGTCCGTCTGGAACGGGAGAACCATCCTTTCCTTGGCCCCTCGCTCGCGCGTTCTCGCGAGGCTAGCTTCGCTGGCCCAAATAGGAGAGCTTGGTCGCAGGCTACATTCTACTCTCAATATCTACTCTAAAGCCTGGTTTTCATACGTCGGTAAACACCCAGACGATCGGGATATATCGGATGATAGCTACAAGTCTGTCCCAGAGACACCACGTTTATTTGTGATAGGGGTCTGGAGCGCTGCAATTTAGGGGATTGGTAATGACGCGTCGGGAAAATAGAAAGGCTCCCGATTATCCAGATTTGTCCCCGTCCATCCTAGAAGATCGGGGATATCTACGATTTCGTGTTTTCATTAGCCGGCAAAATCTGGGACAGACGGGAAACAGCAAAATCCCCGATTGTCTGGGATGGCTTTGTATGGGAAACATGCGTTTCCGACATGAAAATTGCCCGGGGGGGGGGGGGAACTCGCAGAAAAATTGGGTAGGGGTGTGCGGCCCGCTTCCCAAAACCCTTACCCTATTTATGACCAAAATCTGCGATTTTCCCTACCCTATTTATGAAGGAGGGGGACATGATAAGGAAGTAGCCTCTTCTAAAAAAGTGCATTCAAGACTACAGTGGAAAAATCGTTACCCTAGCTATTTATGACCAAAATGGCGGCAAAATAGCCAAAATCGATACCCAATTTATGACCAAAACGGCTGAAAAACCCTACCCTTTGGGGCCGCACATACCTATATAGCCCATATTAGGGAGTACCCCCCCCCCGGGGAAAATTGTTCATAATATTCGCAGTGAACGTTTTTAAAATGTTTTTTGGGCTTAATTCCAATATATAAATTAAAGGCACTACTGCTATAGGGAGCAAAATCTGGTCCAGTAACTCAAATAAATGGTTAAAATCAGAAAATCGATCAAAGAAGGCCAAAGCACCGCTATGCACTGAAACATGACACATAATTGGCTGTGTAATACTCCAAAACCGAAATTGCTAAGGAGAAAATCGAGTTTGGATGTGCTTCTCGCAAGCCTGTGACAGAATATCTAAGGGGAAAAGCACACCAACATTAGCACAAACCGGAAATAATTGTATAAGTTTGTTCTGTTGTTGTGCGGCCAGGTAGACCATATGAATAGCCTGCGAGCAAGCTCTCCTATTTGGGTAAGCGAAGTGAGCCTCGCGAGAACGCGAGACTCGCTTCACTCGCCCAAATAGGAGAGCTTGCTCGCAGGCTACCATATGAACGAATCCGGGCTGAATACTTTAATACGGTGTAGTGCTAAGTAGCGTAACATAAGCACTCGAAAAAAAAATTGAGCAACCTTTGCCTATAAATTTAACCAAATGCACCGTTTCAAGCACAGCTAGGAAGCCCTGCTCTCCACACATTTCATTTAACATAGTTTTACCCACAGTATCATGACGCGGCATAAGAAATAAAACCACTCATCTGTACAGTTTTTTCCATGTTTAACGCTGTCTTGGCAAGCGTTGATTATTTTCAGGATATTTATTATCGGAACCAAGCTGGATTTTGTTTCCTTTAACGATAAACATCTTCAAAGACGACGAACATTCGTTACCGAACGTGACTTTCCCATACTAAACTCTTATACTGGCCAGGGGCGCGATCCATTCAACCAAAATTCCAACCGGTCCGACCGGGAAAAGTGGGGCGCGATCCATTCAACCAAAATTTCCGGAAATTTCGGTCCAAAACTCAATGGATCGGTTCGGTCCAACCGAAAAAGTTTCGAAAAAACAGGTCCACCTTTTGAGGTGGTCCTCTTTTCCCGGTCGGACCGGTCTGAATTTTGGTTGAATGGATCGCGCCCGTGGTCCACCTCAAAAGGTGGACCCGTTTTTTCGAAACTTTTCCGGTTGGACCGAACCGATCCATTGAGTTTTGGACCGAAATTTCCGGAAATTTTGGTTGAATGGATCGCGCCCCAGGTCACAGCACGGACCAGAAAATTTGTGACGTCATTAGTGTTTATTCTCCCGCGTGAGCCCACGCACATTCCTTGTGATTCTCCATACGGTTCACACTGCCTGTTGAACACCCTACTGTTCCTGGTTGTCTTAAATTTATTTAGCTGTTGGTCCTTTAACTTTTGGTCGGATTTCCATAGAGTAATACGGGATGACATTTTGAGGATTCAGCTTCTCAAAAATCTGACTGGTTTGGAAGATTGGAAGCTTTGCGATCGGCTCTGCAGTAAAAAGATAGTACGGTACGTTAAGCAAAACCCTTTAAATCACTTAAAATTCGCCGTTTGGAGCAGTTGAAAAGGGACAACAAGGAAGGTAAGTTGTTCATCAACGGTGTTCAATTAAATGCTAACGTCAGAATTTCCACATTCATTTTTACAGTAACATTATGCAAAATGTAATGCAAGTGAACTGAAATGAAGGTTTCTTTTACTGATGATCATACTTCATGTAACTTGTCTTTATATTGCTTCTAAGTGTAAAAATTACTCCTAATTTTAATTTGTATTGTGTAGTTCCCAATTACCAAAAGGTAGGTGCAAAGGGACTCAACAACTCCCAACATTGTCGCGACAACAATGTTGCATGTTGTTGTGTCTGTGTTTCATTGGTGTGCAAACAGATACAACAACTCCCGACAACATGCACCAAAATGCAACAGGGTGTGCAGACGAATGCAATATGTAACATCCAACAATGTTGGGAGTTGTTGGGCAATAATGAACTGCGTCTATTTGCACGGGGCTTAAAGGATGTTTAAATTTGAATTGAAAGTAGTGACACTGTGAGTGTATGCTGTTGTAATATACGAACAAACTTCAGGGTCCGATGGGCATCCAGTGGGGAAGAGGGGGGGGGGAGGAGGGGGTGACTGTGAACAGCAGTTTTTTTGTTTGCTTCTTTGTGGAAGCGAGCAAAAGGGGATGTTTTTTTTTAAAAGCCCTTATACATTGTGTCAAAACTCAGCTAGCATTTCACCTCTCTACTCGTAAACCTAGTGCGAACTTTCCTACTACCTTATGGTATGGTATGGTAGAATCTCGGGGCTGGTACTACCATAACCAAGGTCTCAGAGGTTTTACTTGAAAATAATTATCAGGGGTGGGGGGGGGGAAGAGATGAGGCCTGGGACCAAGAAAAGATGCTCTCACAACTTGCAAAGCAGTCACCTTGTGTGATGGTCAGCAGATAGCTGCAGTATTTTTCCTAAAGTATTTTAGAAACAAGAAGCGAACTGGCTGAGGAAATAATTCGATGATTGAAAAAAAATAATGTTATGCCTGTTTGTTTTCCTCTCATATCCTACTTGTCCTTTGGTACTGAAATTGGAAAATGCAATCAACAGTCACTGCAACGGTGTAAATTCTTAACCGACAGCAAGTTACGCACTGGACTATCAATAAAGTTTGTAGGTTACATAGTTTTTGCCGGGGAAGGACATCAGAGGATTATAGAAGTTATGGTGCTGATAAAAATTATTGCAGAAAGTGTCAAATTTATCGGAAGTATTGGTCTATTCAATAGAGCTTATAAAATTAATATGAGCTTACACACGTGAATAAACAGATTCACACTTCATAATAACAGTGATAACATTTCATTTTGTTTATTTTGATCAGTCAACTCCTTGAACTCAAAGTCAAAATTCAAAACAATCCTAGTAAACAAATCACAACCATTGCTGAAAGCTCTCTACCTTGAAGATAGCCTAACTCTTTGGTGGTTCTTATCAGCGATATGAAGCTTTATGGTGCATATTCCAAACACTGCAAAGGACAATAATTATTTAAAAGAAAAAGCAAACCACACACTTTGTCTGAAAAGTGAAATAAAATCAATTTGCTAATTTTTACCAAAATATAAGAGTAAGACACAGTCTCGCCCTCAATTGTCATGTTTTTGCCCCTGGGATGGGCGGGGGGGGGAGGTACTTGGGTTAATTTTTGCTAGATATGTGCCACTGGCCTCTCAGAGCCCCTACCCCATTATAGTCTATTCTGTGGCCAATTATAGACCGCATCTAAGTCAATGTTCAGTGCAAATATGTAATTTTTGCGATGCCAACTTAGTCACTTTTTATTTATGTATCTACCTTATAACTTTTCACCTACTGTACAATCATTCTGGTATGTTTGTTAATCATAAATATAAAGAACTGTCTTACCCAAAAATCCGAAAATGTGCGACCCCATTCTAGTAACTTTGTTGAAAATCTATCCCCATTACAGTCACTCCAGTCGTGAAAAGCGACCCCATCCAGCGGCACATCCCCATTAGCCTCTTATGAGGAAGTACCTCCCAGGATTTTGTTCCTTCTTGTTCTTTGGTTTTTGTCATGTAATGCACTTGCCATGTCCCTAGGCCTCATTATTGTGCGCAGCCAATGTGTTTCAGGTCACGTGGTCTGAGTGAGTCTCTGAGTCCGTTCAGCTTGGATACGTCACTGAAATGCATTGACCGAGAAGGCCTGGGAAGATGCCGCACAAGGACTAGGCAAGTTGTGTGCAGGATCAGTACACAAATCCTAGTCACGGTTCCAGGGGGGGCCCGGTCATCCAGAACCTTAAATAANCTTAAATAAAGGGGGGGGGGGGTCTGGTCTCCAAAAAAAATTTTTTCTGCCCTTTGGGCCTCAGTTTGGTCTAAAAATAAGACGGGGGGGACCTGGCTCGCTCAACTGGGTTTCCTAGTCCCCCCTTCCTCACTGGTAGTGCCAGCAGTTCTCGCTCACTCTTGTGCATGTATGACCCGTAATTGATGGTGTTAGGACATCGCTATTAGCGCGTTCTGGACAGTGTAAATAGGTTTAAAAACTGGGAAAAATTGACTTGGAGGCCTTTTCTTTTAACAAAGAAGTATCCGTTATTACAGTGATATCAAGAGGAAAAGTGCACGAAGCCATGTTCGTTGTTGTTAGTGTTCCTACAAACTGATCAAGTGTGGCGTGTAATGTGGTCGTCTGGCTTTCATTTCTGTCTGTTAAGTTCTCCAGTCAACGATCTACCTTTACTGGATAGTTATTAAACGTTAAATATGTAAAGAAAGTTGAAAAGGGTTTCCTTAATACAGCCGTGGACTACTAATATCGAACTCAGGGGAGGATCTATGGGGAGGGTGCAGGGGGTGCGCACCCCCCCTGAGATGACCTGCGGTTTTCTAATACAAATGGTATTCTGCAAAAAAAAAAAAAACTATGTGGTTTATTGGTGTTGAAGTAGAGCAAGAGACGAGTGCACCCCCCCTAAAAAAATCCTGGATCCGCCCTTGGAACTAATAGGACGCAGCCGCGAGTGAAGTCGATCTACATGGATCTACGACATGACTTCCGACTGTCTGCAGCAATTTACTCTCTCGAGTGATTGGAATCAGAAGGACAAAACCCAGCAATCTTTTGTTGTACAGGTGGTCGTGTGAGGTTTGAGGAAAGAATCCATCGAACATGAAACGTTTTAACAGGCATTCGATTTATGACTCCGATCCGTAGTTGTATTTTACCAGAAAGTACTGACAACAGCCCCTCGCGATCTTTAGCGATGTGGTTCACACGGAATGTTCCTTGTATCTTTGCTGTATGAGCGTAAATGTTTAAGAATTGATCTTTTAAAAAGAAATTGTTGCCTGTATGTTCCGTTTAATTTCTGGTTTCTTTATGTGTTGAATCGATAACGTTTGTTTTGCGTAACACCCGACACAACGACTCGGAAAGAAGCAATTGAAATTTATGCCATAGTGATGAGCTCCTGTTTATGCTTAATTTTGCGTTGTTCTTTTAGAATAATCTTTATACTTGTACGTTATGTGGCTACTATTACAATGAAAGCGTTTTGTGATGAAGCGCTATTAAAAATTGCTTTCAAACACTGCTACGATGAGCTACAATGTTTATGATGTGCAGTGCTCATCGCGCTAGCCGGCCGCATGGCCCAGGTACTGTTAAAAAGCAAACAGTTGACAAAGTTTTAGATGTAATCATTAGTTTTACTTAATATTGGGAATTCTACATGTAGACAATTACCGAAATTTACTATAAAATGCCGGAAACCGTTGCTGGCCAGTCTTCTTAACTGTGATGATATTAAAGAACGACCCAAGACCACATTTTTGTGGTGAATGCCGGGGCACAATGATTGTGTTTGAACACTGGTTCACTTACACTACACCT
>CALNXI010000018.1:189671-223899 GCA_942486025.1 Porites evermanni
AGAATCATGGAGGGAGTTGGTATATGAAGTCAAAGTGTACCCTTTTCACTTTTCTTCTTTGACTCGAACTCTTTTTCATTTCAAAGGTTTGCCAGATGAAAGCGTAGATGTGGTTATTGCAGCTCAGTGTTTTCACTGGTTCGCAAACCTATCCGCTCTTAGAGAGATTCATCGGGTACTGTCAACAGATGGGAGTTTTGGTATGATTTGGTTCCTGCCTGATTTTTCCCTGCCTTGGCTAGCAGAAATTTGGGCGTTCTTGGACCCTTTTTTTAAACAGCAGTCCGTAGTCTTACCCTTCAATGAGATGTGGAAAAATGTGTTCGACACATCTCCTAGGAAGTTGTTCACCAATGTGGACGAAAATTTGAGCTATCGTCTAGATTTACCGAGTTCTTTTGAAGACTGCTACGAGTTCTTTGCGTCTTTTTCTGTTATAATCAACAGCAGTGAGAGCATCAAGAAGTCTTTTCGAGAGCTGTTTGATGAGATAAAAAGAAAGTACTTCATTAACAAAAGAACTGGACTTGATCATATTCCATTTAGAATATACATGTATTGGTGTACCAAAGAAGCTAGCAGATAGAGCGCACATTATGCCGATTTATAATATATACCAGAGACTAATTATCTGTCAGTGCGTGAGATGCAAGTTACCGGTCCTATCCTAGACGGATAATTCATGGATATTTAAGTTTGGTGTGTAAACAAATTATGGGCGAAAATTCGTCTTAACTTCGATTGAATCGTCAGAGGCCGATGATGTTCTCTAAATTCTGGTATTTGTATAAGTTTAAGCAAAGCGTAGGGTGACGGCATCAAGAACGTCATAAAAAGCAATAGGTTCAGGGCTCGTCCACGCGTACTCGGATACGTTAAAAACGGAGATTTTTTCTCTTTCATCATCTGCATGTACAGCAAGACTCAAGACTCCAGACTATTCCAAATAATAAACCAGTCTAAATTTAGGTTAGAAAGGACTGAGATTCCTGGTACAGTTACACTAAGCATTCAGAATAGATAATGCTCGTTACACATGCCTCCATCTTGTTCCGAAATAGTTACAAAGGGTAGTGAGAGCAAACTCCAAGAAGCTCTGGATGACCTTTCGAGACAAGCGAGTCTCGATGGGTTCCAACTGAAAGAGGCCAAGTGCAAAGAACTTCGAATTGGATTCTCCGACAGCAACCACGATTTTGAACCCATAGTCCTAAATGGCAAACCCCTTGAATCAGTCACCAGTGCCAAATTGCTAGGCGTGACCATTAGCCACGATTTAAAGTGGAACATGCACTCCTCTGAACTAATTAGAAAATGTTCCTCTCGTCTCTATTTTTTACGTCAACTCAAGAGATCCGGAGTGGCACCAAGTGAACTGGTGCAATTCTATGTGACATGTATTAGGCCCGTCCTGGAATACGCAAGTCCTGTATTCCATTGTTCCCTACCAAACTACATCAGTGAAGATTTGGAACGGATCCAAAGAAGGGCTTTCAGAATCATCCATCCTGACCTGTCATATAGTGTAGCACTAGAAACAGTTGGCCTACCGAAACTTCATGAGAGGAGAGAAAAGATTTCAATCGATCTGTTTGACGAGATCGTCTGTAACCCCACCCACAGTCTCCATAGCCTCCTCCCCCAAAAGGAAGAGTTGTAAATATGCTCTGAGACGCAAAAGTGATTTCACTCTCCCTCTATGTAAAACCGAGCGTTTCGAGAAAAGTTTTATTTTTAGCCATGTCTATAAGATGTAGATAATTTTTCTTATTTTCTCTTTGTTATCATCAGTACTTGTAAATATCCCGTAATTCAGCCTATGGCTGCAATGGTGTTTATAATAAAGTATCTATCTAAAGTATCTATCTATGTTGTTCAATAGGCACTATCATAGGGAGGCTTGATACTTACAAACTGCTTACAATTTGTAAGGTACACGCATAATTCACCATAACCAGCTCTTGATGACCAAATTTGGAAGAATTTTGCGATTAATCAACCGATGACGTCAAAAGTGCAGCTTCTTTGCAGGTTAATGCACGGTTTACCGAGAACTACAGGGGACGAGGTTGAGTTGTTTTGGTTGTGAAAAGAAAAATGGCGGACATTTCACTCGTTTCAAGACTAAGAGCTAGGCGAAATAATAGCTAAAAACATGGCAAGAACAGCAAGAAGACAACTCGAAGGGCGACGTCTGCTATTTGGAGAATATTTGCGGAGCTGAACAACCCTGAACGTGCACTATCGAAGATGAACTTAACATCGATGGAGGTAAGCATGTTTTAGCTATGTTTTTAAACTAGGAATTATTTTGAATGAATGATAAAACAATTATTGAATTCGGCTTTTGTATCATATGAAGAATTATGGAGATCTCGGAGGGTTTTATCCGCCTCGGCCTAACGGCCTCGACCGATAACGCCCTCCTCGATCTCTATAATTCTTCATAAGATACTTCGCCTCATTCATTAATTGTTAAATAGCATCGCGAGCATATCATACGGCAAAGGCTGATAAGTGGTTGATGAACTGACTGTAAAATGTCTTTGTACTTGGTATTCGGTTGGAGGGTTTTTACCAAGAATTCCGAGGAAACGTTCGATTATTCTCTTCAAAGCAACCTTTTTGGTGAGTTGATATTCTTATAGCCTGTTCCAGGTTCTCAGTCTTTCTACTATAAAACTAGATTTTGTGCAGCTTCATGTTTTGTAATAGCAATGTGGCACGTACGGCGTTTTACCACCCACGAGGTCAAACCTGCCTTGCAACAACCAGGTTGTTGCAGGTTACAAAAAGTTTTTGCAGAAAGTGGAGGTTAGCTCTACTTTTTGCAACAAAATCTGTACATGCTGCCCAAACTGAGCCCTAAAGCAAACTTTTTTTTGCAGCAAGTGACGTAAATGCCGTATATGGCGTGTATACCTTTTCTACCCAAATTTATTTCCTTCCTAAATCAACTTTGTCCCCCCCCGCCCCCCCTTCAAAAAAAAAAAAGACAACAGCCGTGTTCTCTGTTTAATCGACACTTCTCTACATTTAGCAAAAGGCTTTTTAAAATCGATTGTTTGAAATGAGGATAAAAAGATAAGAAAAAGGGCGCCACTTTCTCAACTACACTATTTCGCTTTGGATCTACTCCGCAAAACGTTAGTGGTACGTCGCTGTAAAACTCTAGCCTGTTCACAGTCCTTTACTTTCTTTTTATAGAGCTCGTCGAGCGCGCAGTTTGAAAATGAAAACCGCGGGTGATTTATTGACATCTAGCGCAGGGTGTTGGGGAAGGGTAAAAGAGAAAATGGACGATCGTTTCGTTTCTTTCTTTGAGTTTCTCTTTTTTTTTTGTTGTTATCGTGCTTTGCGTCCGTTCTCACCTTCTGTTCTCGTCAAATTCGCCTAAAACAACCAAAAAAAGAAAACTGCTGTTGGCGGACGAGAGTAAAACCCTGATTGTCATGATGAGTTTTAAACTTACTGAGCTTTTGTTATCATCTTCTCTCCAACATCTTGAAAATATAAAAAATCGCATAGGACTGACATGTCTCTTTTGCAGGCAGTAAAGGCATGATCAGTAGTAATGTAAAATCTAAAACTGATCTTGTGATTAAAGTATTATTGACTAATTGCCTTAATCTCGCTTCTGCCTCTGGACCTTGAATTCAGTTGGTAACGAATGAGTGGCATGAGATATATTTTCTTTTGCATATAGTCCCCATGCAAGGGATATAGTACACTCGTGATGGTTATAACTCCGCCCATTTGGTAGCCTCCCCCGAAGGCGTTTTAAGGGGAGATCGTAAAAACGCCTGCGGGGGGGGCTACCCATTTGGGTAACTGTCAATAAACTGGCGGGTTACAGGTAAATTGAGGTTATTTTTAAACCAAGGAGTTGGACTTCGTTGGACTGCTGTTGCAGTGACTCTGCCAATATTAACAAAGTCAAGTATAAATAAATACTTAATCTTATTGATGGATTGATTGATTGATGGACTTTTTCTAGACTGCAAAACAGTCCGTATTTTTGCGAAATCAAGCACGCGCGAGCAGTCAAAACTGAAGCGAGGGTGAAAACTGAGAGCGAGACGGGAGAAAGACGGTCGTGTGAGGCTCGCGCGCCTCGCGCGTGTGAGAGTCAAGCTACACCGATTTTGAGAAAAAAACTAACTGTTCTGCAGTCTAGACTTTTTCTTACCCATGAGTCACACATGTTTTGCTCATTTACGTTTACGCTTTGCTCATGCGTTAGAGCAAGCCCTCCCGGGGCTTTCTGGCTGTACCGTAGCCCCGAGAACCCCAGGAGATCTCGCTGGCAGGCTACTCATGACTCATGCGTGTGCTTTGAGACTAAGGGCCTGTTTACATGGAGTGGGGGACCCCGGTCTAGTGGGGTTGGTTTCTTTTGTTTTCACGCTCTGGGGGACACAAAGCAACAGAAACCTACCCCACCTGACCAGGGTCCCCCACTCCATGTAAACATGGTCTAAAAAGCACGTGAAGACAGTGGTATAAAGTTATCCTTAAGGGCACCCTATTCTTGTATCTTTTACGAGAAGTTTATTTGACAGATATGCAGCGTATATTGATGAATTTTGCCCAAACTTTCTGCTCAACAGCTAGTACGATGAAGCTTCTGTTCTCTATATCTCTAGTGTCGGTTTGTCTGTTCCTGGTGACGGCTCGTTTTGTCCACTTTATTCATCGTCAGGAAATCGTAGAAGATCGGAATGCGAGAGATGATCCTGCGGTCACTGGCTTATTTGATATGCCCTCTAGATCCTCAAGCAAGATATACATCGCTTCATGTGGCTTTCCCGGGATGCATTGCTTAAACAATAGCCAATGCTGTAGCCATCACTGTCTTTTTCCAGGTCTTCCTATGTGTGTTTAGCTTACAACCAACTGTGAAGATTGATTCCTTGCGAAAACCATAGACGGAAGCATAAATGGCATTTAATAGCGTTGATAAACAAGAAAAAGTTATAGCTTGAAATATTCAAACGGAACCAGTGATTCTACTAAATATTTTGAAAGGGTAATGCATATTATCGGACGTACCGCGAAAAGCGTAACAGAATTATTAAAATTTTTTGCGCGCCATATATGGTGGTGGATTCCTACCAATTCCTACAGATTCCTACAGTGACGTCACATTTTCCTACGAGGACAAAGACGTGGTTACCAAGTGAGTCATTCCCTGTTGAACGTTGTTGCCAATATGGCAGAAAGCGAGGGAAATTTGGCTTCGGTTGATTCAGCTGGTTCCAACTCATTGGAGGTCGTTGCTTCCACTAGTAATGCGTCAGAAAGTCGTCGTAACGTAAGGCATTCTTTTCCTCTTTTAACCTTCAGTTCACAGAATTCTCACCAAATACCACACAATATACTTGTCATAGCTTATCACATCTCACTTTTTAATTTAGCTTGGCAATATTATTGATCAGGGTTGTAACAATTCCATCCCTAGAACGTTTTTGAATTGAAAGTTTAGTTTCGTGGACTAACTCTATGAATTTACCTAGGACTACGCATTGCGAACCCGTTGGCTTCGGAGAACCCGACCACTTCATCAGCTTCATTCAGCGTGACCTCGACGGTTAGCCTTATTTGCATAGAGCAGGAAGTCCGTTTATGTTCCAACGTTTGCGAGAGCCAATTCGTCAATATTCTGTGTACAGGAAAGCCGTACATGTATAAATAGTTGTAAAGGATCCCTTTTGGATCTAGCTCGTCATTAGTTATACTTTAGCCTTATCTTTTCTCGTTTTTGTTGTAGGACTCATCTGAAGAGTCAGAACCTGATGAAGAGGTGAGTGGCAAGTTCTTCTTGTTTTTAAAGAAATATATCTACTTTACCGCTCTTTTAATGGGACACTGAAAACAAGTGAACATGGAAAAACTGTGATGTAGAGCTTGAATTTAGTTGCCTGTATAGATGACATGGTACATCCCAGTTTAGAATAAAGTTTTGAAACCAGGAGTCATGTGCTAAGTAGTGGCATGAATGTCCTTGTGACCTGTGTTATAGTCATAGAGAAGATCGATAAGTGTTGAAAGTTTCTGTAATATTTATAGCTAGAAAACAAGGTCCCTGTGTTCAATATCAGATGATAGGTTCTTCCCACCATGGGCTCAAAATTGTTTCATCTGCAGAAATTGAGGTGAATAGTGGCTAAATATTTGCCGAGCTGCGAAAGCGGCCAGGTAAATATTTCCAAAGCCACTATTCACCTAGATTGAAAAGAATAATTGTTTTAGTATATACACACGAAGTGATCTCAACAAAATCAGAGAGGAAACCATTAAAAAGTACAATTTGATTGACAGATCAAATCACGCATAAGTTTAAAAATAGATCTTTGCAGAATTTTCAAACATGGCAATTCACAAGTTTATCGTGTCGAAAACAACAGCGTAATGGCTTAAATGGAACCGCTAAAAGTTTGAACTGTTTCCTTACCTGAGAAGAAAAGTGGAGCTTTGTTGTTTTCTGTTGACTCGCCAAGTTTATAGCCAAAAGGGCTTGTTGTGTCGTTCTTCGCATGAAGTGCTGACAAAAATGGCCGGCTCGGTTGTTCGAGGTAAGACGTCATCTTCCTGTATCATTCTTTTTCCTGTTTACTTGAAACGTAGAATTTCTGCAAACATTTCCTTTTAAATTTGTTTGTCATAAATAAACTCCGATTTTTGAGCCAAAGTTTTCTTGATAGAAAATGCTGAGTTCACGAAACGGCTTCTTCTACGCGAATACACGGGAGTTGTAAACAATCCATCGAGCACAAAACTCAGCTACAGTAAACTGACAGCGCTAGGATGTTGTTGACTTTTAAAAGATCGTTCTCTAAAAAATGGGAAAAACACTGAGCTCACACATTATCCACTCGCTAGAAGGTGAATATTGTTGAATAGTCCGAGAAAGCGAACCAATCAGATTGCTTAAATTGCCAAGATCACTGAGTGTGTATATACTAATATGAATTCCAGGGTTCGCAAATACGCCAAAATTATTCAGATGACTCCACTGAAGTTACGGAGGGAGTCACTTCGACTCCAAAAATTTTCGGTAACAAACAGGGAGCCACTTCGACTCCAGAAATTTTCGGTAACAAACACAGTTTTGTCCTTACCTTTTTAGCAACAAATACAATTTACATCAATTGTAAATGTATAAAACCTTAATTATGTCATCGAAATTAAAGAATTATACTGCACGACAAAACAGGAAGAGGGTAAATTAGTTAACTCGATGAACGCCATCAAGGATTTGAGCTTTCCAGGTCAGCGGACCGTCACAGCTACTTCGTGTATCCCTCACGATAGTGTATACATGCCAGGACCACGTGCTGGAAAGTCTGATACTTGACTCCAAATATTCCAAAATGACTCCAAAATTTGTGAAGCAGAAGTCAAACTGACCTTACTCATCAATAAAATTTGCAAACCCTGGAATTCTAAATGGAAAATCTTCTGTTATGCAAAAGACAACACAGAATATGTTTCTTTGGTAAGAAATTATTGCATTGTCTTTGGTTGTGTGATTTTGTCTGTAGGAGAATTCAGAGTCAGAATCTCAGTGGGAAGAGCTATCCAGTGAGAATGAAGATGACAATCAAGTATGTATCTGAGTCTTTTCACCAATGTGATGTGTTGTTGAGTCAAATGTAAAACTATGATGACACTAGAAAGACTGAAAAAAACATTGGTTATTAAGACTTGCACTTTACATTGGAGGCAGCATGATTTTATACCATCAAAGTGCAGATCTTTTGATAACCCCATGAAATTATGTAAATTTCATTAAAATTGATTAAATAATGATCATGTGATGGCACTTTGTAATGAATCAGGCCAACAATTGCAGAAAAACACTTCTGAATGCATGTCAAATGGTTTAATTGGCATTTACAGGGCTCGAACTTCCCAGGTTGCGCTAACAATTTGTTATTTCTAGCTTTATCTGCTTATACACTGTATCAAAAGAAGAAACCACTAGACAAAAGTCTGAGACACAGTTTATTACCCAAACATTTGAAGAGCAGGGTTGTCACTAAGATTTCAAGTTGCCGGATAAATACAACAAGTAGGCGGGGAATCAAACGGCTAGGGATTTCTTTTGGTTCTATTTTTCTTCTATTTTCCAATAAAAGTAGCCGGGGGCCACTCTCTTAGTAGCCGGGGAAAATCCCTGGCCCCCGGCTCTTAATGACAACCCTGGAAGAGGCAAATACGATCTTAATAGACCTTTTCAGCTTGTATGCTAAACTGCAACATATACATCATGTAACTGCTTGTGTGAAGCAGTTTTACTGTATTTAAATTTGTTTTTTCTTTCCTAGGAGACAGATCTTTGCATGGTATTGGAGACATTAAAATCCCGAGATGAGATTTGCAATGTTTTAGCAGACCCAATTCCTTCTGCAACACAAATAGTACAAGATGCAGAAAAAATAGGTCGTGCATTGCACCAAGACTGTGTGGCCATTCAAGATTGCTCAACACCTCGTCAAGGACCAGTTGCACCAAGCAATCTGGCTAACTTAGTGTCAGACATCTCTCAGCAAATTGAGGATTACCATCCAGGAAGTGATGTTGGCCCTGCACTTCATGCAGCAAGGCAAGTGGCCTATTGGTCTTCTGTTTTCATTTCAATGGTGGCCAATAGTGCCAGCACCATCCCTTCTTCTACAAGCAGCCTAGCTACTTCACCAACCCCAGCTTCAGCCAGCATCTGTTCTTCAAGCTGTCCAGCTACTTTGCCCACCCCAGCTTCAGCCAACATCAGTTCTTCAAGCTGTCCAGCTACTTTACTAACCCCAGCTTCAGCCAACCTCAGTTCTTCAAGCTGTCCAGCTACTTTACTAACCCCAGCTTCAGTCAACCTCAGTTCTTCAAGCTGTCCAGCTACTTTGCCCACCCCAGTTTCAGCCAGCATCAGTTCTTCAAGCTGTCCAGCTACTTTACCAACCCCAGCTTCAGCCAACATCAGTTCTTCAAGCTGTCCAGCTACTTTGCTCACCCCAGCTTCAGCCAGCATCAGTTCTTCAAGCTGTCCAGCTACTTTGCCCACCCCAGCTTCAGCCGGCATCAGTTCTTTAAGCTGTCCAGCTACTTTGCCCACCCCATCTTTAGTTTTCATTACATCTGGCACCAACCAACCTGTTTTGCCCCCCCCAAGAACATCATTCATGTCATCTGCAACCCACCAGCCTACTCTGTCCACACATCCTGCAGCTTTCATCCAGTCTGCGAGCCAGCAACCTAGTACGCCACTCTCCACAACAGCATTTGTTCCATCTGGCATCAACCAACCTGGTTTGGCTACCCCTAGCACATCCTTCATCTCCTCGGCAATCAACTGTCCTATTCCATCAACACATTCTCTAGCAAGCAATCAACCTACTGTCTCTATCTCTACAACCAGCCCTATCCCTCCATCAGTCGGCCAAGTCCAGTCTATTCCTACATCTGGCTTTGTCCCGCCTACAGATAACCAACCTGTTGTTTCTATAGCTACCACTGACCCTGCAACATTAGCAATGTTCAGGGAGTACGGATCTGCATCTTTGCTTGAATGGCTGGATTCATTGTCCATACCCAGAAACATCGAGAAGCTGCAGCAGGTGAAAGACCTCTGGGAAGATGGAACCATAAACTGCCCTCCACTTCATAAGTGGACAGTTGCTATGAGAAATCATAGATCTAAAAGTGGAAAAAATTCTTCATTGTTTAGTCAAAGGAAATATATCTACAACTTATTTAAGAAATACAATTTTGACGAAAACCTTGTTTTTACTCAGTATAATGAACTGAGGCCAGGGAAATTATATAAAATGCTAAATAGTAAACCGAAGTAGATGTTTTTTGTCTTAGTTCAAGTTGTGACATTTGCTCAATCAAGGAAAGACTGGCTGTATCTGCCTTTTTTTGTATCCCGGCAATGCATACTTGTTATAATAGATTACGATTTTACTTAATTGATAACTTTCTCTCTGAAATCAGGTTATGAGCTTATTCACTTTCAAGTTTTCAAGTTTAACATTATCTTTATTTCCAAACTGGTTAATGAATTTACAGTAACAAGGTTTGGTAAAAGTAAGTGGAGGTTTGTGCACAAAAACCCCCTTGGTTACAAAGTGTTCCCAAAGTTAATATGATTACAATATAGTTTACAAGAAGGAAATGATTGGTGAATGCCATTAAATGTCTTAGAGCGCTGACCATAAGTCGGAACTGGCCAGCCTGGCCAGCCAGTCTATTCATAAAGAGAATTCCACTATTAATCATAACCTTACCAGTCTTACCTTACCAGTATTATCTAAATAGTATGCAATGCAGCAACAGGATTTTAGTAAAAAATGCAAGAAAATAGCCTACCACTCTGGCTGGCCAAATGTGACTTTTGGTAAGCGCCCTTAGTTAGCTTGTGGAAACAAAAAATAATAATAATAATGACGATATATGTCAGATTGCTCAAAGAAAAGTGAATAGATTAAACAAACATGATTTATTATATCAACACCAATGAAATACCAAGTGAGCTTTTGCGCGAAAACTTGATATCTTCACATTTGAAAATAACATGTTTTCTTCACATGTGACAATATCACCATTGCTATGGCTTCATAGTAAACCGCACCTTTCAGACCAAAAAACTATTTATGTAAAATGGTTTGGTATTTCATTGGTGTTTATATCATAAATAGAATATTCCATGGTCGCTTGGAGATACGAAATTTCTCTTCTTGTGTTGAAAATTTTTCAACACTCGAAAAGAAATTTCGTATCTCCGCGCGGCCTTGTAATATCCTCTCTCTATATATAAATTATATTTAGAGCCGATTTAATAAAGGTTGCTTTGGGATTGTAATTAGGCACTGGGAATGTATTGTTTTGTGGTCACACAAGCAAATCGTTGTATTGCTCTGTATGCCCAATTGAATTCATTGAATTAGGTAAATATATTTTATGTGTGTTGTGGTTAAATTTTGTCCTTTGTTTCTTCGTTTTTTTATATTTATTTTAATTCATTAGTTATTTATTTCAGTTCATTATCATATACTACTGTACCCAAAGACAAAGGGAAATTAAAATTTCAACCAAGACTACAGTGTAACCACAAACATACCATATTTATTCGATTAAACGCCCCCCTCGGTTCAATGCCGCAGATGGAGGGAAGACTACCCATAAATGGCGCCCTCTAATAAACGCCGCACCTCCTCAGAAGAATGCGGTGTTTACTCAAGGATAGTAAGATAAAACTTGGTACAACTTGATAATTTACAACATCCAGACATTTACGATTCTATCTCTACAAAATAAGAGAGACATTGAAACTTTTCAATTAAATAGTTTTTACAAACGATTTACAGTAACTGTTGTCTGTGATTTTAAAAAGTTATAGTTTATTCACAGACTGCAAACAAGTCTTGTTCTTCTCCCATAATTGCTCTTTGCAACGAATCTTTTCTCAGTGTTTAAGTGAGGCTAGTTGAAGTCAATTACAGTGAAACCTCTTTAATACGGAAACCAAAGGGACAGAACCAATTGTCCACTTTACAGAGGTGTCTGTATTATAGAGGTAGGGAATGTATGATTTTTGGCATTTCCGGGACCAAACGAACTGTCCGTAATAGTGTCCGTATTATGGAGAGATTAGACTGTATGGCCTTCGAGAGGAGCTCAATCTGTGGCATCAGAGTCGTGGGCTATAGTCCAGGACCGCGATACCATAGATTGAGTTAACGCAAAATGTGGTCCTGATAAATGAGACATGTTTTGAGTTGAACTCAAATCATGGCCTTTCAGAGGCATACCGTGTTTTGCGTTAACTCAATCTGTGGCATCAGAGTCGTGGGCTATAGTCCAGGACCGCGATACCACAGATTGAGTTAACGCAAAATGTGGTCCTGATTAATGAGACAGGTTTTGAGTTGAACTCAAATCCTGGCCTTTCAGGGGCATACCGTGTTTTGCGTTAACTCAATCTGTGGCATCAGAGTCGTGGGCTATAGTCCAGGACCGCGATACCATAGATTGAGTTAACGCAAAATGTGGTCCTGATTAATGAGACAGGTTTTGAGTTGAACTCAAATCCTGGCCTTTCAGGGGCATACCGTGTGTCATTAATCTGTGGCATACTGAGAGAGACAGGTTTTGAGCTCCACTTAGGAAGTGGTTATTTTTTGGAGCAGGGGACGTGGTGTATGTTGTGAGGGAGGGGTTATGAAATTTTGAGGCGGAGCAGGAATGGAAAATCCAAAGGGGAAAAAATGGAGAAGACATCAATGAGCACGTCAATCACTCCAATGAATATACTTTATTGTTCTAATTTCGCAGTAGGAATCGGCTTTGTCACGTTGTGGTTAGTCTTACCAACCTAAGAATAACCTGATCAAGAAATTTTGGTTGATAATCGTTCTATCAATTACTCTGTCGATTCATCCAAATCATTCAGGACAAGGTCCTCTTTTGAATCACCCCTCTCATTATCGTCATCGTCATCATCCGAGTCATGCTCTGTGAATGATATTACGTCTGCAAGAAATCATTTGACATTTTTTTATTATATGCTCCAGTTGTGTTTGTGGTGGGGTCATGATTTTTTTTAAAGCCAATTAAAGGATCAGATCAAGGAATTTACTTTCGGCTAAAAGAGAGTTTACACTGTTTGGGTTAAAAAAAATCATCCACCCCCTTCCCTGCATGCCGTGTTTTGCGTTATCTCAATCTGTGGCAGCGGATGACGTGCCACATTTTGAGACATTTCAACCTGTGGTGAATTAGTAATGCCATATATTGAGGTAATGCTAAATGTGGTGCTAAATTTTGCGCGAATCGTTTAGCACATTCGGCCTTGTTCCACTATAAGTATTAAAAGAGGGATGAAACTTCAACTTTTGCAAAGAGAGAAGACCACAGTTTGAGATAACGCAACTTGTGGCTTATGGTGTGGTCGTCTTTTGCGGTATTGCAAAATATGCCTTTACCGGTAAATGACATATTTTGAGTTACAAATTTTATCTCAAACTGTGTCTCATTAATGATGACACAGTATGAGTTATTTAGTCCACGTATTTATGAAAATACCATATTTTTAAAGATCAAGTATACATTTTAACCTATGAAGTCTTCAAGAAATCATTTTACATGTTTTTATGCTCCAGTTGTGTTTGTGGTGGGTAATGAGTTTTTTTAAAGCCAATTCAGGGATCAGATCAAGGAATTTACTATCGGCTTAAAGAGAGTTTACGCTGTTTGGGTTAAAAAAAATCATCCACCCCCTTCCCTGCATGCCGTGTTTTGCGTTATCTCAATCTGTGGCAGCGGATGACGTGCCACATTTTGAGACATTTCAACTTGTGGTGAATTAGTAATGCCATATATTGAGGTTATGCTAAATGTGGTGCTAAATTTTGCGCGAATCGTTTAGCACATTCGGCCTTGTTCCACTATAAGTATTAAAAGAGGGATGAAACTTCAACTTTTGCAAAGAGAGAAGACCACAGTTTGAGATAACGCAACTTGTGGCTTATTGTGTGGTCGTCTTTTGCGTTATTGCAAAATATGTCTTCACCGGTAAATGACATATTTTGAGTTACAAATTTTATCTCAAACTGTGTCTCATTAATGATGACACAGTATGAGTTACTTAGTCCATGTACTTATGAAAATACCATGTTTTTAGTAATCATTGTTAATCAATTATGTACATCTCAAACTGTCTCTTTATAGTGTTGATGGCCCAGTTACAGCCTGAGTCATTCTCTTTGAAATAGTCGTCAAAGCCGTTTGTTACAAACTGCACCAGGAAGCTGTGTCATTTTGAACTAACAGTATTAAAGGTTTTGCCTTTCTACCGACATTGAGCTATTTGAAAATGTTTCTTTCTGTGTCGTCAGGGGCGCACAAGGACTGAATCTTTCCAATCATGTCCGAAATGTTTAAAATTGTTTTCTCTATGCCATTCAAGTCTGTTTCATTAGGTTTGAACAGCCCTAAAAACTAACAACCAGTTTTGATGGATGTTTTCGGGGAACTTTGGCCGTCTGGAAAGTTTTTGGGGACTACTTTGTCCCATGCGAAAGTTTTATTAACAGCCACCATGACGGTTCTTGAACACGGACTATTTAATTAGCCCTACTTTCAGTTATTAAGGGATGTTTTTTACTTTATACCGAGTTTTTCAGATGTATATTTTTCAGAAAACAGTCGTTGAGTGGCCCAGCATCGTGTTGAGCTACACAATGCTCATTACTTTTGGAAGTCCGTTATGTATAAGGAACTCTCTAGTCAATGTCAAGAGTGTTTCTGGTGTGGCTGTGTTTTCTTTCTTTCTTTTTTTAACTTGTTTATACACACAGCGAGTTATTCACTTAAAAGTCACCTAAAAGCAGTCTTTTAAGTCATATTTTTAAGTTACCCTCCCAATCTAACTCACGGGGGCGGGTGTCAATGTTATTTAGGCCACGGACTAAATTTCCCTCAAAAAGGTCTTGATTAATCGAAGCAAGGCAAAATCATTATGATCTTCCTGTTTAACCAATGAGCCTCTGCATGAGCTTAATGGTCTTCATGTGCACCTTTGAGCGTAGACGGGGACATTCCACAAGTTATGACCTAATCTGGACCCGTCCCACACAGGGTGCGGGTACAATTTATCCCTTATGTAGCAACCCAAAATCGAAGACGGGTATCCGTAATTATTTGGCAGGTGATCGTTAAATCGTCTTTATAGGTTCACAAAATAGAGGATAGTTTCTTGGTGTGGCGGACAAGCCGAGTTAAAGGGGCTGTGTCACGGCAGTCCAGTTCATTTTCTTCCATCGCTATGGAACTTAAAGTAGGCAAAGAAATTACAGGTATACAGTCGACTATCTCTTAACGGACACTTCTATAAGACGGACACCTCTGTAAAACGGACATATTTTTATCGTAAGCAGGAGGTATTTAAAGCCTGAAGTAGCACTGTTTCAAAGATGGTTCTAGACCTTAGCTATGAATGAAAGAGGGAGACGAAAAAGGCCGCTTACTTTAACGAAATCTAACTGAGACGGCAATATTAAACAATAATTAAGCCTCGAGATTTTCCTAAAAATGGGTTGTACGAAGTGATTTATGTTTTATCTGTCCGCGGTATATTCCTTCTGAACACTGCGCACACAAAACAACGTAAAGATACAAGGTATTGCTACGTTAAAGAACGCGACTTGGCTGAACACCGCCTCAACTTTGCCTAATAATTGGCCCAAAATGTCCAGCTTTAATCAGAAATAATTTGATCTCCCAAATTAGAGTCAGTTAAAAGAAAACACATCTGTCCTTTTATTCTTGCATATAATTACAACATGGACAATCGGTAAAGGTACCACATTTATGCACGTGATTATTCCATGAGCAAATAAACATAGAGGGGCGTAGCCAACCCATAATAGGCCCAGCCCTACAAATTTTTGGTTTGATCTTTCTACTGCTTAAGTTATCCGTTGTTGAGGTGAGTTAAGAGCTCAAAGTGTTGGTGAGGTCAGTGCGTACTAGTCAGGCGTGCAATTTTCAGGATATGTGGAAATGAAAGTCAGCCAGGCCTACAACTAGTCGAAAAGCTGGCTACGCCCCTGACATACAAAGGTAAGTTATTTTCGGAATGAGAAATTGCCTTAACTTTCACAAAATTAGCCCTTTCACTCCAAAAATCTGTTTTGTAAAATCCTAAGGGTAAAAGGCACACATCAAAAAAATCTGCCTAGAGCGTTCATGATTTCATGTTGAGATTTCAAAGTTTGAGTGACAAATCGTGTGCCACAAATTGGTCTAGGAGTGAAAGAGGTCAAAAACAATGTCCTTTGCATTTCATATCATTTCAAACCAAAAATTACAGGATAGCTAAAACGGTAGTAGTTGCGAAAAATTATCACAGTTTATAAAATTTTAATCAAACGTCTTGTGCAAGAAGGACGATCAAAGTTATACATGAGAAAATTTCAACAATTTCAGGGCAAAAAATTTTACAACCTTGTGCTTAGGGACTTTGGGTTGATTAAAAAGTATTCATTGCCTTGAATTAAATATATTTGTTTTTCATTAGGTGCTTTCAAATTTATTATTATTATTATTATCATTTTTAGTGGGGACATCCAGTTTAACCAAAGGCACAAACATAAAATAGCCGCGACATTTAAAAAGTATCATATTGGCTATACATCAAATGTCAAATGTAAAATGTCCTCTTAGCACATCCCTTCCACGTCATCGATGTCAGAGTCTTCTTCTTCATCTTTGTCTTCTTCTTCATGGTTTTCCCCATCTTCTTCCTCTGTTTCACTGATGTCCTCTTCAGAGATACATTTCTCATAGTTAGCATAATTCATCTCCTCTTCCTCTGACTCCATCATCTCTTCATCTCTTTCCTCCTGCTCATCCAGATCTTGATCATCTTCCTTGAGAATTTCTTCTAGCACATCAAGGAAGGGAGAGGCATATCTGTAGAAAAGTGAAAATTAATATTTTTTAAGGAGTTCTAATCACAAAAGAACTGTTATCAACCCTGTTCATCATTGGGCTAATTAAAATAACTTTGGACTAGTACATACTAACTACAGCTTGCCCAAATGGCATAGTTTTCTGACCTAGTCCATGCAAAACATGCTAACAAACTAGCAGGTAAATCAGAAAAAAATGGCATGATGTTTACGCATACTATTTTGAGCACACCTTGGCGACTTTTGTCACCAAGTTACATATGTAACCAAGGCCTGTAAGATATTTGCATGATAAGTCAACCTTATTTTGTCAGTACATTTTTAATTCCGATTTTGGTTGAATTTCAATTTGTAAAACTGTCATTCCTCTTTGTAGCACTTTGTTTCCATCATGATGCAAAGTTTTTATAACACCAGTACCATCTCCAGAAACCTCGCACATCAAACTTTGTGCACCTTACATTCAGGCTGTTATGCAATGGTTTTAACCACTGGTTTTAACAGTGATTCGAGTGGTCAATAACATAGTTCTTTATGGTCAAATAATAGCTGCTAATCAAAAATACAGTCAACTCTCTCCAAGACGGACACCTTTGGGACTGGCACTAAGTGTCCGTCTTATAAAGAGTCACATAAAGTGAATAAGCAAAGGCAGGGACCAACTCTAGGTGTCCGTTTTACAGAGGTGTCTGTCTTATAGAGGTGTCCGTTAAGAGAGAGTCGACTGTACTGCTAAAATGCAAAAACTGACAAACAAGCCTTGGAACGCGCGGTTTTGGTTTCGCCGAGATATTGTAGAGCAATGGTCTTGGATTTAAGCCGTAGAATAGAAGCACTTTTACAAATTAATAGTTTATTAACTCTAAATTGTTCAAACATGGGAAGGAAGAATATGCTTTTTCAGTGGACAAAAAAATCCACGAGAAAAGATAAGACTTTATACCTTAAGTTTTAAATGGTATCAGCTCTGTGAGTTTCCCGACGGAATTGTCATATTTGATTACTGAAGGAAGAGATTAATCAAGGTGGCAGTGCTCAATTTGCAATGGAATCATATGGAAGACGAAGATAATTTTTTCGTATTTTTATTTCCATTCCTGGATGTGCGAGATTTGAAGATAAGAGTTTTAAGTTTGTCAAAACTAAGATGTAAATAAGTCAACCTTTCAGTCTCAATCAGTTCCTAGTGTCCAGGTGTATTTTACTTATCCCACATTTCTTTTGTAAAAGTTCCATTGTTTACTGTTGGAATTTTTTTTCTAAGTGTCCACTGCTACCGGACGTGCGTGAAATTAAATTCTGGCCAAGGACAGTCCAGCATATCAGTGATTCCATATTAGGAAATAAATGTTGATTTGTTCTCCAAAAAACCCCAGCAATGGAACAGAGTTATACTCTTCTGGGTTATATGCTCATGCTGGTAACACCTAAAATAAAATATACTTACTCCATGGTGAAATTTCCAAAATTGGAAAAAAATTTCTTCCTCTTTAGACAAAACTGGCAGCGTTGACCGCATCTCCAACATCTTGGGAAATACTTATATCTGACGCGGTCTTCCTCCTCGGAGTAGGACTGCTTTTCCTCAAGTACCAGTGAAGGCACTTGAGGATTTTCAGCTTCCCTGATGATTCCCTTCTTCTGCTGCATTTTAATCCGCGAAGAGATAAGGGTCAGGAGCTCCTTTGTGGGGTTCTCCCCTGGTCTCCAGTTACCTACAGGCAATGAAGTAAATATTAAAATGTGTGTGTACACCTAATGAACGAGTCAGAAACAAGGGGAGCTCTTGATCATGCTCACATCAATTATCACTCTGCAAAATGTCCAGTGCCTCATGAAAGGTAAAGAAACTCTAACTTGGCAGCAACTGCAGCAGCAACAAACAAGCAAAAATAACACAGACACATAAAAATGTACTGTAGCATTATGTCTTTCAACCACGCACTACCAGCAGATATATTAGAGAAATTTTGCAAGCAACTTCAGAATACCCAGCAACTTTGAGCCTTTAGATTTAAGACCATGGTCCACGTTCCACAGGTGTTTAATGGGGTTCAGACAAGGATGAAAGTGTGCTGTTAACGTGATCAGTAGTCCCAAACTCGTCAAGTTGATGTTGATGTAAGCGTGGAAATGAAGTGCTACCGTGGTCTTCAGTCGCAAAGTAGTGGTTTAATCAGTAAGTAATCCGGTCCGCGGTCCTGCAGTGGTTGTGCGCTGTTGATTTGCTCATGGCTCAAAGAAAGAGACATACTCTACATGTGCATTTACAGCACACTTGTCATGCTTTTATGGCTTCAAGAATGAGGAATAGCATGCGCGTGTATGCTAAGATTGGATGATGATTTCTAACTGGCAGAGTATTCTGGGGTTTAGCCCAATTTTGCTTTGGAGGATTTCTTTTGGGTTTCGCTGCAAGTCTGATGGACTTTGTTTTTATTGTTTAACTTCCCGCAACTTTAAATAGGTACTAACCCTCGACCTGGACAAAGCTATGACACCCGATGACAGTTATCTGCATTAACACTCAAGTTATTTTCTATTGTTTTTTCTTTATGTGGGGAAAAAGTGAACCATGGAAAGCCTTCAAGGTTTCAACCAAACTGTCCCTAAGGGCCTGTTTACATGGAGGTGGGGGACCTCAGGTAGGTGAGGTAACCCACTTAGGTGGGGTTACATATTAACCCTCGTTTACATGCAATCTTACGACCCCGCCATCCCAGGGTGCACTTTCTCAAGATCATTGATTGGTTGCTAAGCATGTAAACAGTAAAAATACTGGCAAACCATGCATTTTGGCGATTAATGCTCTTCTACACTCACTTGCTGCTCTCGTTGCAACCTTCAGTGCTGTGGCTTTGTATTGCTACCTTTAATAATTATGCAAAGCCACCGCCAAAGTGAATTTTGTGAGAATTTGATGTATCACGAATCCGACCCCGGCTAGGCGGGTTACCCCACCTTGAAACGTTTACATGGCAAGATTTGACCCCGGCTGGGAGGGTTACCTTGGCAGGGTCACCCCACTTATCATGTAAACGCAATCAACTTAAAATGAGAGGTTATATGGAAAGGCGGGTTACCCCAACTAAGTGGGTTGCCTCACTTACCTGGGGTCCCCAGGCCCTAAATAAAGCAAACGTAAAAATAATCAGTTACCTAGCCTTGTAGGTGTTATGTCTTCAAACACTGCCTTGGTCTCGGGGTTGCTGGTCAGCACCATTCTGCCCAGAATCGCCGCGACTCCTTCCAGCACTGGATTGCCACGAACTTTATGATTAGAGCGCAAACCGCTCAGGCAACCGAAGGAATAAATTGCCAGATCAAGGAGATCGGAAAAGAGAGGAGGTACACGTTTTACCTTTGATGCGATCGTTTGCGTTGACGCAGTGCACGTGGCCGAGCAAGACGCCATTTTGCATTGCCGCCGTGACGGGATCAATCAAGTATTTCGCGCATACGCAGTGTGGTTGCAGTGTGGTTAATAATTCCCAGGGCCTTCTCCCCAGAGACCTGAAGTAAAGCGTGATAGATCGTTAATCGATCGTTACTCGTCACGGCTGTTTGCTTGCTCAGATCATGCCTTCTTCAAATTTATTGTCGTTTCTCAGACCTCTGTACGATATAGCTGTCTGGCAGTTCATTTTAATGTTGGGGTTCAAGGTCGACAGACGGAGAACTGCAAGGTTAAAATTCACCTGGAAAATGCACCAAGTTGTTGCAAATTTCATGTGCAAGCTGTTGGAGGCGAGACCCTTCGACCATTTGAAAGCAAGAATGGAAGAAGCAGAAGTTAAGACGGCAACAGAGGGATGGAAACCAGGGGATAGACCGACAAAGAGAATGATCGAGTGGTGCCAAGATCAATGGCGGAGAAAAGATCCAGCATACCCTCAAGAAAACTGCGCCTTCTCTGTCAACGAACCTTGCACAATGCCCTTGTTTAACGACATGCCAGTGTGTTTCAATTGTGGCGTTCCTTGCCCGGAGTGCCGTACGGAACTTGGAGAAGACATTCCACAAGAATTGTCCACTGCCCATGCCCTTCTGCACTTCGGGGCAATACGTGAAGAATCGAGCGAGGAGGATGCATCGTCTGAACCGAGGGAAGTGACATCACGAATGACCTTGAGATCTTCTCGCAAAGAATAAGTTCTCTGCTGCTGGGGCTACCTCGGAGAGCAGCGCCTCTGGACTATGTACGTAGTTACATTTTTTGCAAATTTTACCGTTACAGACAGTTCAGACTCATTTCAGCACTTGTCTCTTGTTTTCATATTATTTCTTTGTTCATTATTGTTATCGTTGTTATAAGGGTATGTTTAAGTAGTCATCTGAGTTTAATGTCAAAATTTATGCAGATCAAGAAATCCTTTTTTTCCATGGGGGAGTCGGGAGGGGGGATTGGAGGGGGGAGATGTGGCGATAGATAATTTCACCAGCCTCATCTTCATCATTATCACTGTTATTTATAGATGGGTAAACAACAGGCTAATATACAAATTTGTGAAAAATGATGCACAAACTAAGGAGAAAATGTTTGCAACTATGTTTCTTTACTAAAGAGAAATGAAAATGCCCAATACTGTAAATTTGCAGCAAGTTCCAAAATTACTAGTGTATCTACGGAACATTTTCTTACACCACACGAGAAGACAATGGTTAATTTGAAGTAGTGGTGACAGCAGAAATGAAGGACAGGTTTCTTTTTAAATATTCTGGACATACAACTTCATTCCCAGAATCAATCTCTTCTCTCCAACCCCCAGAGGCATGAGGATGGGAAGGAATATTGACCCCAAAACAATGTGTTTCCAGTGCTACAGATGTATATTGGGCAGACACCCTGTGGACCCTCCATATGGTCTGCATAAATTATGACACTATGTCAGCGTGCAAAGAAAGTAGTGTCCGATAGCCCGGGGCTAGTGGATTTTGCTATCGGGCTAGTGAATCCTGTTCTTAACTTGCCCGACGGGCAAGAGGAGTATTTTGAGGAATTCAACTTACAGAAGAACTGTGAAATCATTTCTGCTCATCCTAAAATGTTGGGGGCTATTTGAAATGACCTTTGGGCAAGTAAATGCTAGCTTCACCTTGCCTGAATGACAACCTGTAAAAATGACTTTCTTTGCACCCTGCCATGTGGTATCTTTTAGAATTATTAATACCTAATATTATTACACACGTCATATACAAGGAAAAATTCTTTGATTGCAATTTCCCGGTGCAAAATTCTTCGGAGAAAGACAAATAATATTTGTACATTTCTTCACAGAGGCCACCCAAAGACCTTTCTACAGGTCAGAACCATAGTTGATTACTTGTTTGTTAGTTAATTTCGGGTGCTTACAACTACTCCGAACATACTTACTTAAACCATGACCCAACAACATAGCCATGTTTTAAGAGAAAAGATTTATGAATAGGTGCTAATAAGTGTGTAAATTTTATTCAAATCTACTGCATCCTGAGTAAAAAAGAAGTTAATGATGGTAAATTACTGAGATAGAACTGTGGACATGCCTTGCTCAATAATTCACCTCCATTCTACCACATTCCTGATACAATAGCAAATGGTGGCAGTTGTTTGGGATATTCCAAATGCCTACATCACAGAATAATGGAGAAAAGAACTAATTTTAAGTATGTATTTTGCATACTTTGCAATTATTGAGCTACCAGTGGTGACACAAGAACAATCAGCATTAAATGGGAAGGACTCAAAAAAATTTTTTTAGTACATATATAGATTTAGCCAGGGCTATAAACGAAGCTCTGGTTAATAATACTTTTAAACTTCCTAGTTACACATTATTTTTATGGAGGAATTGTCTACGTGCTTATGTGCTTTTGTTTCATGAGTTCATGTTCACTTTAGCTTTTTCAATGCCGCTTATTTTCACCCTGCTGCAGGCCAATAGCATTCCTCATTTTCTCACCACCTCTATCAATTTTTCATGTGTTAATTTCTTCCAACAAAATTCATCTCCTTTGTTTTAAATCACTCGCTCTTGCTCTTTCTCTGCTACCCACATGAATCCAATTCACAAAGAATTTTTTTGAAAAAAATAAAGGACTTTTCAAGGAGTTCTTTTCTCCAATAACATGAGCATGAAGTAAAGACCTATGAAATGCACAGCTGGAGGGGGATTTGCTTATTGCAATACCTTCCTTCATTGAGGTATGGTTCCAAGGGTACTTCAGATAACAGAAAATGAACTATGCCTGGAACAAGGAAAATTTGTGTATTGCTGCGCTTTCAATCATTCCTTTGCACAAAACATCAGATCTTTTTTTTTTTTTTAATTATAGTTTCTTTTTATTCAAGGAGCTTTCAAAAATATTCAAGGACTTCGGTAGAAACCCACTTCAAGGACTTTTCAAGAATAACCAACAATTATTCAATTGAAGGACTTTTCAAGGACATGACGCTTTTTCGAGGACTTTTCAGGGCCCGTGCGAACCATGTGAGTGTAAACATCAAAAATGACGCTGAAAAAGACATGACTTTTTTTTTCTCGAAAAGTCCGGGTCCTTCCAAATTAAACCTTGAGTTGCATTTAGGTTGCCATACCGGTTGATTGAGTTGTTTTTTATAGGTGTGCCTGTGGTTCCGACAGTCAGGTGGACGTGCAATCAAGTGACTATCAAAATTTATCAGATGCATAGGTTACCAAATTTTGTTACCAATGGTGCTCCACTATAATCACCTGTCAGAATCAATCAAAGGTGTCCATGATTTTTGACTGGTGAGGTTCAAAAAGCTTTACAAAATAAAAAAAATAATTGCACGATCGTTCACATTCAGGTAAATATTTTCTTTCTTTTTTATTTATTATCTCAGGGGTTTGAAAATCCAGAGTTTGTGGTCAGAGACTGGTTGGCCATCATGATGCTCTTTTATCATTTCAGCTCTGGCATCTTGGGTGTAGAGCTCAAAACTGTTGGACTTCCTGAAATTGAATGCAACACTTGATTTAGCCAATTTACTGATTTTAAGTAAGCAAAAGAAAAAAAAAATGAGCATATATATAGAGCTAAAAAGTGAATAAGCCAGATCATTTATTTCAATCAAAGTATTTTAATCATATTGATGATTAATAATTATTTACAAATAAAATATGAGACTCCTTAACTGCAACATATTGTAGAGAAATCTACATTGTATCACATACCATCTTCCTGCCCTTTTGATAGAGCTGTCATCGGCCCCACATCTGGCAGCCCATCGGGCTACAGACCGTCTGATGCTGTGTGTGGTGAACTCTTTACCAAAAAGAGTCTTTGACATCTAAAACAATAAGTAGAAGCACTATGCCATAAATAGAACATACTCTGCAACTTTTCTGACCTAGACACTATAAATCTTGGTAAAATACAAAGGAGATTTCAAATATTTAAGGTGATTCACTAGTTTTATACCACATATCCCTCAATGGGCATGGTAAGGTGGCGGCCGGGAAAAAGGGCTTACAGAGTACATTATTAAAATGAGGTCTTCAAGGAAAAGATTGACACCTCAATGTAAATTTCGTATCATTATTGTATTTTCAATACTGCACGATTAAATGCAAAAACAGAGAAAAAATACACCACTCTGTTCTAACGTGCTTAAAAATAGGTTCAAAATAAACATAAATCAGAAATAAATTATTATATATTCTATCTACCTTGACAGGTAAAATAACATTAAAATATAAGTCAGTGAGAATAAAGAACAGATGAAAATGGGGAGGATAGCATAAACATCGCCATAAAATAGAAGTAAAATGGGGTTGTTTTTGCAAAGGTGTCTTCTACCTTCCACCCACTTGACACTCTGACATTGCCACAGTGCTTGCTCAACAATCGTAAGAAGTGCAGCTGGCACACACTTGTCACAGCTCTACCACAATAACAAGTTCGGTGACACCCATTTGTTATTGTAATTTAATATTATATTAATAAGGACAGTTTTTCTTCATAACAAGTTCAACAGGGCTTACCCAAGTAAAGACTTCTTTGGAGCATAAAGTAAAATGAAAGGTATCGAAATGGATTTTTTGTTGCTCACATCCATCGTCAAGGGTGCCTAAATGGCATGTACTGTAAATTTCCCACAAAATGCACCATTTATTTCCTAGCTTATTGTTACTGTATTATAAAAGCAAAATAGCACTTATACCTCCAAAAAGGTTTTTCTGTATGTAGTGACACCTCGAGCACAGTTAGGAAGAACTGCTCTGTTGCTTTTAGCAACTCGGGGAAAAATATAATTTTGCCCTTTCCTAATTCCTGCAGATGAAGTAAAAAATGATTATATCATTGTAAAGGTAAAAGAACCAAAAAAAAACAGAATTAAACAAAACATATTACACCACAACAATATGGATAAACTTAAAAATGTAAGACCACGTCAATTTGAATAATACATTAAGATGATCAATATGTTCACAGAAGACGCATATTCAAGATATAAAATATTACAAACCTTTACAATAAAATATAGCTATAATTATTGTGACAAAGACAAATCTACTAACCTGTAATAAGTAACCATGAGAACAGGGCAGTAACTGGGCATAGCTCACGGTTTAATGTGTTGGCCCAAAGAGATAGTGTCACACCTGCAGTGAGATTAGGGTGAAAATGCAAGAGCTTATTAACTTTACTTTGGGTGAAGGTTGTATTCATAAAAATAAAGACAAGTGGGAGACAAGTGCTTTCACCACTGTGCCGCCCCTGCTCCCCAATTATGTATTATTGCAAAGTTATAAAAGCTGAAAACATGACTTACAGAAAGTAGAGTGGTAAAGTCATTTAATATTAATAAATTTCAATTAGCTAGGAATTACTTTGAAACTCAAAACTGTAACCACCAAAAGAGATGAATCATTGTTGCTGTCTGCAGTTTAGTTTTCTCACACAATTTGTGAGCAGTGATAATGATAACTATGATAAGTTTGTGGATCCTGAGGTTCATTCGTGTCTGTAATGTGAACAGTCGCTACAGAATCAACATTCCTGAAATAATTCATATGTCAGCGGTTTTCAAAGTTTGACAGTAAACCCATACATTCACTCAATGACAATATTATTTGTAGCAGAAAATAGCACTGAGTCAATGATTTGATACTCTTTAATATAACGTTACAATTAAAACTTTGGACAAAATCCCCTGATGTTAATATGCCATTATTACACTTCTCTGACTGAAATTTTTCTAAGGTGACCAACCTTGCATTATCTTCTAGACCTTCCTTATTTTTAAGACATTAAGGAGTAGAACTGGGTTAAATGCAACAAATGAACATCACATCCGCATTGCAAGGTTCAAAATGCTGCCCAAAAAACACAGTTTCAGTTTAGCTGATGTAAGTCTAAAAAACACTTTAGGTGATCATCTACCTACGGCAAATTTCAGTCTTATTGTTTTAGGCAAAACAAAATTAATGATGCTATTAATCTTTGGTCAAGAAGAAAAGTATAATAGCACTATAGAACTCCTGAAGTACATTGAAGAACATCAAATTCATGTCTTAAAATCAATTTGCAATAATACACTACCAATTAAACAAGCCTCAAGGCCTGCATGCCCAAATTTATCATGCACACAAAGTTCATCAATGTATTTGATTTAAACTCTCCCTTAATTAAGTACTTGACAGTAGTAAAACAGTCACCTTTGGCTTTTTTGTCTGCTTTGGACCATGGTATCTTCACCTCGATCCTTTGTGGCACTCTACCAGAATCAGCTGAACATAAATATAATATAAAAACAATTCAATATCAGCATAAGATTCAAGGTCATTACAAAATTTATGTAATTTTAATTTAAAAGTCTATGATCTGGGATAGAGAGACATCAACCATCAAAGCGTAATTCTTGGTTAGAAATTCCCGGGAGAATTACCACATCATTGGACAAACTATCATTTTTTTGGTGAGATTTTACACATTTGAACGCACTTACCATCTATAAGCTTTTTTATTTTCCACGTATGATTAAGCTATTTGTCCTTAACTTAAGTCATTACTTTCCTTTTGTTTTCAAGAGAGATATTCAAGATTTCATTCAAATCGCAGACGTTTTTCGTTTCAATTTTGTGGACAGCTTGTCATGCTTAAACAGCAAAAGGTTGGGTACCGTATAGAGAGGTTTTCCTGGTTCAGAAAATCTGTCCAATTCATGATTTCATTTCTCACCATGTTGTTTTAGTTGGATTGACTTATCAAACTGTGCTGTTGAGAAGTTCAGTGCCTAATATTAGCCTATTTTACAGTCACAGGTGAAAACGAAGCTGGAGTTGACCTTGTGGATACCATCCCTTCTTGTTTAATAATTATCATGTAGATCATGTCCTTATGCTAACTTAACTTGTACTTTTCAAGCATAATTGTTCATTACCAAAAGCAGGAGGTTTGTATCAAAACATGGTCAATCTCAGCCTCTCATTCACTCAAAGGGCAGCAACTGTAAAATGGTCTATTTAATGAAATGAGAATTCAATTCTTCCAAGAATTTTTTTGAAATCATCATTATTTAATTATCTTCAACTGAAGAATGCGATATTGAAATGTCTAATGAACCCAATATTGTTAATTAGGTTCAAATTTTATTCTTCCTAGGAAATTGTGATCGGACTTCACTGTAAATATATAAGTGTATAACATACCTGCATAGTTTTGGGGCAGTTTTAAATGACGCAGTTTAAGGCGTAGAGGTTCCTCACCACGGAGGAAAAGGGCAAATGAAAATAAAGTCAGAGTCCAAAGCCACAATCCGCGCATTCCCTTAAAAGAATATTAAAACAAGCAACAACTCGTTATTAAGGTTAACACAAACAAATAAACATACCCAGCAGACAGAATTAAAAAGCCATCTCCCTTTTATACAATTGGAATTACCATCTATTTTACAGCTGTTTAAAAAATAGGAAAACTATCTTGTACATATTATTTTATTCTAATTTTTACGTAGTTCTCTGTAGTTCAGTTCCCTCTCAAAACCCCATTATATAATGGAGCTATATAGCTCCATACTTTTCATATAAAACGTAATGGCACTTTAGACCCACTCAGAATGTCCATTGAGTGACCCTCGCTGGTGTGGGTATGGTTATTTTCTAGCACAATACTTATATATACACCTATTTCAATTAAGGTTGCTCCCATGAACCATGTTTCATAGCCTGCAGTGCACTATGGTAAACCCTTTTGTAGCGGGAAGTTTAGTCTTGTTCACATTCATTGAAATAATGGAGACCATTTGAGAAGGCGTTCAAGAGAGCTTTCAAGTCAAATGGCTGCTAAAATTCTTAAGCATGAGTGAGCTGAAGAATTTCATTTTAAAAATCTAACAGTAAGAAATTTGAAGCTTGTTCTTTTAACAACATTAAATGAATAGGTTTTACCGCCAGACTAAGCTGCGTTTTCTCATGGGCCAGAATGCTGGTTAATTATTTCAATGAAACAAATCAACTGGCCTATTCTTTTTTCTATTCAGTGTTTAAAAAATGGCCTCTAAAATAAATTTGCAGCATTTGAATATTACCACAGAGAAAAACCCTAACCTCAAATCACTGTATACATTAAAAAGCCTAGGGTTCAGTGTTTCGAAATACATTGTCTTACATAACGTTCTGCTGACATAGCATAGAAGTGTCAGCAGCGTTTGCTTTCTAGGTTTCTAGGCTCTTGGCGGGTACAAAACTTCTTGCTAGACTTGCTACAGTAATGCACCCGCTGGCTATGAAACATGGATCATGCATCATTCTTCTCTGAAGCAACCTTAATTGAAATAGGTGTATATAACAGTCACTATATATACATATATGCAGAATCATTATACACATTCTAAATTTCAAAATAAATACCTCTACTGTCTTTAAGCAGTATTCGCGCATTTTCAACAACTGATGGAGGGTAAATGGAGGGGCCTTTTTAGGCTCGTATGCCACCCTCCCTTGACGTGCATCTTTTCTTGTTGGCCGCGATGACCTCCTCACAAGCTGCTTTATGGTCTGTTTTACGGCTAAAAAGTCAAGAACAGTGAGCAGGTTGGATGGATAGTTGGTTAGATGGACTGCGAAAACTTTTGTTAACCCTTATACACCTGCGTAGGCTCCATATATTGTGTTAAATGACACTTTATGTTGCTTATATGAAGTTGTTTATTGGATTTTTTAATTTGCAATCAGTTTTTTGCCATTTTGGACTGACTTTTTGGCAATATTTTCTTGCTGTGCCATGGTAACCTTTAAAAATGGCGTCAGTCATGAAGGGGTTGATCGAGAAGCACCGGATATGTCTACTTTCGAAATACGTCCAATCATAGCTACTTTTATCTCAAAGGGAACTTTTGATATGTTATTTAGTATATGTATGTCAAAACTGAAGCAGTTGTTGAGATTTGCACTAATGTGCTTGGGTGTCTGTAAATATAAGGAAGACTGTTTAATAAATGTGCATATCCCGCAATTATGTATTAATTAATTTTCCCTGACCGGGTATAAATCACAGGTCAACTTGAACTTCAACTTTATTTAATTAAATTTGGAAAAATAACAAAAGATACATCATTGGGACTGGCCTGCAGTTAGCGAGGCTATTCGAGGCAGACCAGGCTACATAATTGCTACAAACTAGACAAATACAAAGAAATTAGACGTTATATAAGTATATATATTTTACATTAAATAGATACTATTCTCCTAAAATGCAAGGACAATATTAAAGTGAAATTTAAAAAATAAAATAAAATGAAAATAAAGGACAAGAGAATTACTTCTTCATTTTCACAATGATCGTATCCACATCAATATAGGAGTCTTCAGTTTCAAGGATATTGAGTAGCATTTCTTTCAGTGATCTTTGAAAAGCTTTTCGGTCTTTCTTTAAGAATTTGAGGTATCCCATTCCAAATTTTGACCCCAACAGGTGAAAAAACAGGTAGAGCTAGAGTGCACGTAGATCATCAATGTAACTGCAGAGAATTATTTATTTACCTGGGGAATTCATAGGATTCCCTTTGGCAATAACTTTTTGGGACCCATCTGGTAAAACTCTGACGGATTGGCTGTAAGGGCCTGTGTGCCCAAAAACATTGAACCAATATGTGAAAGCTGCAGCATGGCCTCTCACAACTGGAGGCTTAAGGCCACGACAGCGGAGTGTTCCCAGCCTCTTGCCTTTTGTCTCACTTAACATTTCTGAAAGAAATTAAATTACATAGTTTTGTTTTCTAATAGATTAGTGAGCCACACCCTATAAAAATGTAAACATCATGTTTCCAGCTCGACATGTGAAAAATAAATAAAGCACATGGAAGTCAACAAAAACAAAATTAAGTGGAGCATGACTGTATTTAAACTGTATACAATAACACTCAGCAGTGAAAATTTTAAAATAGGCATTTTGAAAACAAAAAAAAAATGAGGGGGGAAATGTGCCCAACAGGCCGGCATATTACATTGTACTGTGCATGATTTACTTCCATTAATTTTAGCCAGAAATAATTTTGCCCATGGTTGGCAAGAGATCAGAAAAAGGTAAACTCATTTTTAATGATTATTCCAACTTTATGTGAACGGTCAGTCATGTGTGATATCATCCAAGTTTGCGGCACAATTTGCATACTGACTGCCATAATCCCTTTCAAAAAAGTCATGCATTCCATTCTATTTTGGCAGAAAATCCCGGCAGCTCTACATAAATGCCATACTTGTAATAAGGCCCTTAACATGTCAGGTTTTGAAACAATCATACTCACCTTCACATCTGTACCTGGAAAAATCTTAAAATCTTCTTTTAGACAAGAAATTTTTACAAAGAATTTTATGGTGGTGAGGAGCGATCTCATTCCTCAGTAACCGGACCAACCCAGCCTGACTTCACATGAAGAGACCCTGAGAACATCTCATCCACTAGTCTCTCGTATTCAATAGGCCTTGATGAGTAGGCAATTGCTTGAGAAGTTAAAGTTTTCAAAACAGTCGTTTTACGGAAATTATTCGCCATTAGATTCTCATACAAAAAATGTAATTTCTCAAGCGGTTGCCTACTCGCGAAGATGGCTTCCTATATCAGTATGCAGAGCATATATCTACATCAGTAAGCAGAGCTTTTAGTTTTTTAAGAGGTGTGAAATCTACCAAGCTCTGCATGGTGAAAGGTGTGAAATCAGAAGATCAGTTACTCCATTCTTTTACATGTTAAATAATCAAGACGCAAGCTTCTTGTAGCAGCTTTGAAATTGCATCACATGGCCTTTTCCTGGCTCTTGGGTTTTTGCGACAAGGAAACGAGTAATAAAGACCAAAAGCGAGCACGAAAAAAATGGCTGTCACATGCTAAAAGCCTACGTTTATTATTTACTAACTAGCACGGTAATCGATCGGCTACATTCAAAGAACATTAAGCTTACTTAGCCACGGTAGTCTTTCAAGTCGCACAAGAATTACCAAAAAACGAAAATATGTTTAAACATTTTTCTTGTGTTATCTCGCTACGACTTCATTACATGCAGGATAAATACCAAGTTTTTTTAGCACAACAATTCGCACACATCATACAAGTAGAGAAGCATTAAACTGACAAACTTACGCATGTATGTCTGGATTGTTGCCGCCAAAAACGGCCTTTTATCAGGACCAAACAACACAGCATCATCTCCATTTTGCTGAGCAAACTGCTCCAAAGACATGAGCCGGAGCTCATAGGTCCGACTCGTTTTCTCGTCGTGTGCCTGGCTTTCGTTTTCTGCTGCGAGCCTTGCGCCTGCTGCGAGATTAGACGAGAGAAGGCTCCCTATATCTTCCTCATTTCCGCAGCTTTCGATGTACCGTAGTACATTAGGACTACGGCCTTTGAAGTTTTTTCTTTTTGGAGGCATACTAAAATAGTAATGCCAAGCACGCAACAGTCGCAACAGAGCTCCCACGTGAAACGTGAACTGTCGTACCTAATGATTACGTATTAACAGGACGGAAATTTGATTGGCTTATTCTTGTAGGATTCCTACAGCCCCCCGCCTGGATTCCTGCAAATTTCTACCGACGGGATAATCGTTCATTCTAAACCATAAGAAAAGATTTAATTAGAGGTTGAATTTTTCGCCATTTATCTTTCAGTTTTTGCATTAAGTTCATTTTATTTGCCGGAAAGTAAGCCGTAGAAATTAAAAGGACGTTTGATCGATTCCCTCTCGCGCATTCTAGTCTTATTTTAAACTTTATAACGGAAGGACATCTGGGAGGAGGGAATAAGTCAGCACAGGATTTGATTGTCGGCGAATTTCTGTAATCGTCAATCGTTCTGCTAGTGATAAGCTAGCCGTTGTTCACTCGTCTTGCTTGTTTGGGGCTGAGTCTTATTCCGGTCAAAGAGAGAGAAAGAGTGTCTGGCAAGGTTTCCAATATAAATCAAAGATTTATGACATCGTGTCTGGCAAACTCTCCAAGTATTTATATATACACAGTTAAACGCACCTTATAACCTCATCTGCGCTTAACGAGTGTCTTTTGGTCCATAACTTTCAAAACAACTGCTCCACAGAATGTCACTGCGTAACGCGAAAGAGTATCGAAGTATGACTGCACAATAAATATCACAAAATCTACCTGAGCTGTCCCTTAGGGATTTTCTGTCTTTACGTCATCCTAACCATTTCGTACTTGCGGGCGCAAACAATAGAAACTTCATCATTACCTACCGATTCCTCGCGGCCCTTGTTCAAGCAAATCGAGATTTTTTCTATATTGTCTTAGCCTCCCACGCACACGCAGGCGTTTTTAGGGGAGCTCGTATTTCTTCCCTCCCTACAAACGCCTGCTCAACGGAAAACAACATTCCTTTCTCATTGTTTTATTTGCGTGGTGAGTGACCAATCAACAATTGTGCAATAAAGTGTTGACAGGCTAAACACGACTGAACGTGACCCTAGCGTTACCGTTTTCCTTCTTTTCTTTCCTTCGCTAAGCTTATGCTGTGCACGGAGTATTCTGAATTTTGACTTAATCTTATTTTTGCCGCTCTGAATCTAACATTTATTACAGGTCAGAAAGCTTTCCCGGTGTTTAATGCAGATCGAGTAATTATCAGATTACCTTGCGGTCAAGGTGGGGAGGGAAGAAATACGAGCTCCCCTAAAAACGCCTGCGTTGGAGGTTAATATTGACTGTATGACTGTATATTTTCAACTGTAAGTACTTTCCTTAATATACGCGCGAGTTACTAGAGTGCCTCCTCGGGATTTCGCCTTCTGGGCGAAATCCCTGCGGGGGCAATTATGCTAATATCATAGGTGACGAATTACTCCTTAATTTTGCAGCGAAATTTCAGCGATAATTTGAAATTACAAAATTGCCATGGTAAGTCTCAGTGTCAAGATGGCGACGAAGTTTTAAAATGTCATGAATGAAGATGACAGGGCATATAAAGACGCTTTAGAAAACCTGAACTCACCAAAGAGCACATCAAGAAGGATCCTAACAGGTATTTTGTCGAAAAATTCTAAACTTGAGTCAAATTTAAGCTCTGAAAGTTCGAGAGAGTAAAGTTCTTGATCGATACGATCCAGGATAAACATGTCAAAAATCCAAGATTGCTAACGTAATTAGTCACCCATGATATTAATAGATAATCAAATGGTATACTCGTGAAATTGGAGAATAATTTCACTCGTCACAATTTGATTACACATACATATTTTTGAATCCCAAAAATTTTAGGTTTTTTTTCTCTACGAAAAATAGCTTAACCTGGCTTAACCTGGGCTAAGCGTGCCCTCTGAAATAAGCCCTCTCCTTCTAATAAGCCCCCCCTTTTCAGGGGAAGAAAGTTAATAAGCCCCCTCTCCTCTCTCCTAATTATCCTTCACTAATAAATGATATAGACTGTATTAATCAATCACGACTGTAGAATTTCGTCTGGAGTGATCCGGGTGGGTTCATTTACCAACTGGAAGTTTAGATTTGATTCTGATCCTCGTCTGCATGACCTCCAACATCTTGTACTTGAGCTTTTCCACTTTACATTCTAGTTCTTTATGGAGAACTGATACCATCGTCGTTTCTAAATTTCATAAGCTCCTCCTTCTCAAATAAGCCGCCCCTCAAATGGACTTGAAATAAATAAGCCTTTCCCCCCGGGGCTTAATATAGGATTTACGGTAATAAACTTCAGACAATCGTAGGGAATTTACTACCCGACGTTGCGTAGCACCTAGATCGTAATCATGGTCCCAGGCGTTCCTAGCGACTGTGAATATTGGGGATAAGAATCGTGACGACTTTCATTGTAATGCAAATGAGACTCGTGATGAGCATGCGCCTAGTTGATCACGTTTGGCTTTTTTGCAATGATGTAATTTCCCGAATCGAGTCCCTTGATTTTCTAGCATGCGTACCATAGCGGTTTTGGATATCCCGTATAACAGGTGCTTTATGAGCCAAGCGAGGCGAACGCAGCATTTTTCGTGAAGCGCGAGGCTAGGGAAGGCGAAAAATAAACTATTTTTCTCCTCCCCTTGTGTCGCGCTTCGCACTCGCGAGAGCTGCTTGATGAGATAAAAAGAAAGTACTTCATTAACAAAGGAACTGGACTTGATCATATTCCATTCAAAATATACTTGTTTTGGTGTACCAAAGAAGCTAGCAGGTAGAGCGCACGTTTTACCGATTTATAATATATACCAGAGACTAATTATCCGTCAGTGTGTGAGATGCAAGTTACCGGCCCCATCCTAGACGGATAATTCATGGATATTTAAGTTT
>CALNXI010000018.1:226398-236550 GCA_942486025.1 Porites evermanni
GCGGGTGGGAGCGGGGGGGGGGGGGGGGGGGGGGGGGGGGATCCAGGGGCATGCTCAGCCGGAAAATTTTTTAGATTTTAAATCCCTAAAGTCTCTTTACCTGGGATTCTGAGTCATTCAGGATATTAACCAGTTCCATTCATTTTGGATGAAGCCTTAAAAATATATCGTATCTATAGTGAAAAATCCGTTAAACGGTGAAAACGGGTGTGGATCCGCGCCTGTATTCGAAGGGGGAAGGAGTGGGAGGCTTAATGGAAGCTTAGGGCTTTTCATTTAATAGAAATTCAATTTATAAGATTGTCTTAACAATATCAAGCAAATGCGCATAGGACTTGTGCTTCTATTCCCATCACGAGTGAACAACGAGACCAATGTGGGCAGGGTCTAGAGGGGGTTTCGCGTGATCCGTGAATTGACCGGGAAACAGAGTGTGAATCGGAAAAACTCATGAAATACAGTCGCGACGCGTGACCCTTTATCAGGAGTGATTGTAGTCCGTCAATAGAGATTTCTACCGATAAAACAGATATAAGTGTTGTGACGAGGGTTCAAAGTTAAATCATGTAAAAGTGAAAAATTGTAGAGCTTATATTTTTAACAATAAAATTTATTGCCAGTCAACTTTGTAGTGGTCAAACAAAAAGCAGAGAATTGCCAGTTTGATCCGCACCACACTTTTCGTTTCCTTCCCATCACGGCGTCATTTAAGACCAACTCTTGCCTTTAGTAGTCCAGAAACCACTAAGAATTGTCAGTTCGTCACCTAATCACGTGATTTGTGAGCTGACTCTAAAAGGTAACGTGATTCATGAATGTACAGAAATTTAACCCGTGATGAGTGATCCTGACCCCCTCTTCCAGACCCCGCGTGGAATGATCTGACGAGGTCTTTGCCTTCGGTTTCCAACGGCCACCATCACGTGCAAAAATCAAGAACAAACAAACTAACTAAAACAAAATGCGTTGAAATTAATTTTTGATTTCTTTAGTTTATCTTCGTTTTCATGTTCATGAATAAATTTAAACAAACATCCATGAATTGTGACAAGAACTGGTCATATTGGTTGATTGGAGTGCACTCTACATGACGATGCACGAATTTGTAACTCTTTAACACGGGATCACATCCCGTGCCTTATAAAAATCCCTCACCCACTAAAAATTTATTTGTCATTCTTGCCACCAACTCGATCGATCACTGCTAAGAAGGTTCTTCCAGCATTTCAGGTTAGTAAACTAATGCTACGTATTAGCAGTCGAGTTTAAGGGGGCAGTGAGGCATTATTTTTCGTTGATTTCCACACAGTTTGTCTTAAATATCTAGCCAAGATTTGATTCAATCCAAAAATGACTCAATTAAGTTGCAGTCCTTAATTCAAGAATTTTTTGAGAAGTTTTGGATGATTTTTCGAATTCTTTTAATGTATAAAAATTAGTGGGCGGGTGGGGGGTGGGGAATGTTTAAATTTTGGAAAAACTTGGAAAATTTTGGATTTGGGGGTTGTTCAAAATTAAAATATGAAGTGAATATAGCACAGACATACCAGTTATTCCACCACCACAGCAAGGTGATTCTGATCCCATTAGCGGACTAACTGGTTTATGTGTATACCTTTTCTACCCAAATTTATTTCCTTCCTAAATCAACTTTGTCCCCCCCCCCCCTTCAAAAAAAACAAAAGACAACAACCGTGTTCTCTATTTAATCGACACTTCTCTACGTTTAGCAAAAGGCTTTTAAAAATCGATTGTTTGAAATGAGGATAAAAAGATAAGAAAAAGGACGCCACTTTCTCAACTACACTATTTCTCTTTGGATCTACTCCGCAAAACGTTAGTGGTACGTCGCTGTAAAACTCTAGCCTGTTCACAGTCCTTTACTTTCTTTTTATAGAGCTCGTGGAGCGCGCAGTTTGAAAATGAAAACCGCGGGTGATTTATTGACATCTAGCGCAGGGTGTTGGGGAAGGGTAAAAGAGAAAATGGACGATCGTTTCGTTTCTTTCTTTGAGTTTCTCTTTTTTTTTTGTTGTTATCGTGCTTTGCGTCCGTTCTCACCTTCTGTTCTCGTCAAATTCGCCTAAAACAACCAAAAAAAGAAAACTGCTGTTGGCGGACGAGAGTAAAACCCTGATTGTCATGATGAGTTTTAAACTTACTGAGCTTTTGTTATCATCTTCTCTCCAACATCTTGAAAATATAAAAAATCGCATAGGACTGACATGTCTCTTTTGCAGGCAGTAAAGGCATGATCAGTAGTAATGTAAAATCTAAAACTGATCTTGTGATTAAAGTATTATTGACTAATTGCCTTAATCTCGCTTCTGCCTCTGGACCTTGAATTCAGTTGGTAACGAATGAGTGGCATGAGATATATTTTCTTTTGCATATAGTCCCCATGCAAGGGATATAGTACACTCGTGATGATCATAACTCCGCCCATTTGGTAGCCTCCCCCGAAGGCGTTTTAAGGGGAGATCGTAAAAACGCCTGCGGGGGGGGCTACCCATTTGGGTAACTGTCAATAAACTGGCGGGTTACAGGTAAATTGAGGTTATTTTTAAACCAAGGAGTTGGACTTCGTTGGACTGCTGTTGCAGTGACTCTGCCAATATTAACAAAGTCAAGTATAAATAAATACTTAATCTTATTGATGGATTGATTGATTGATGGACTTTTTCTAGACTGCAAAACAGTCCGTATTTTTGCGAAATCAAGCACGCGCGAGCAGTCAAAACTGAAGCGAGGGTGAAAACTGAGAGCGAGACGGGAGAAAGACGGTCGTGTGAGGCTCGCGCGCCTCGCGCGTGTGAGAGTCAAGCTACACCGATTTTGAGAAAAAAACTAACTGTTCTGCAGTCTAGACTTTTTCTTACCCATGAGTCACACATGTTTTGCTCATTTACGTTTACACTTTGCTCATGCGTTAGAGCAAGCCCTCCCGGGGCTTTCTGGCTGTACCGTAGCCCCGAGAACCCCAGGAGATCTCGCTGGCAGGCTACTCATGACTCATGCGTGTGCTTTGAGACTAAGGGCCTGTTTACATGGAGTGGGGGACCTCGGTCTAGTGGGGTTGGTTTCTTTTGTTTTCACGCTCTGGGGGACACAAAGCAACAGAAACCTACCCCACCTGACCAGGGTCCCCCACTCCATGTAAACATGGTCTTAAAAGCACGTGAAGACAGTGGTATAAAGTTATCCTTAAGGGCACCCTATTCTTGTATCTTTTACGAGAAGTTTATTTGACAGATATGCAGCGTATATTGATGAATTTTGCCCAAACTTTCTGCTCAACAGCTAGTACGATGAAGCTTCTGTTCTCTATATCTCTAGTGTCGGTTTGTCTGTTCCTGGTGACGGCTCGTTTTGTCCACTTTATTCATCGTCAGGAAATCGTAGAAGATCGGAATGCGAGAGATGATCCTGCGGTCACTGGCTTATTTGATATGCCCTCTAGATCCTCAAGCAAGATATACATCGCTTCATGTGGCTTTCCCGGGATGTATTGCTTAAACAATAGCCAATGCTGTAGCCATCACTGTCTTTTTCCAGGTCTTCCTATGTGTGTTTAGCTTACAACCAACTGTGAAGATTGATTCCTTGCGTAAACCATAGACGGAAGCATAAATGGCATTTAATAGCGTTGATAAACAAGAAAAAGTTATAGCTTGAAATATTCAAACGGAACCAGTGATTCTACTAAATATTTTGAAAGGGTAATGCATATTATTACTAGTAATAGTTGACACTACAGCTGCCCCCGTTCTGTATATTGTTGGTCAATAGTATTCTTGCTCGTTGTGTAGCTCTTTGAAATATACCGATTCATAATGAAGATTTTCACACATATTCCATAAAATAGGTGAGATAAATACAGGAAACGCAAGGTTCCATGCACAGTTTCAGCTCGATTTACACAGCTTTCATCAAAACATTCGCTGTTTCGAGAATAGTTTATTCTAAACCATAAGAAAAGATTTAATTAGAAGTTGAATTTTTCGCCATTTATCTTTCAGTTTTTGCATTAAGTTCATTTTATTTGCCGGAAAGTAAGCCGTAGAAATTAAAAGGACGTTTGATCGATTCCCTCTCGCGCATTCTAGTCTTATTTTAAACTTTATAACGGAAGGACATCTGGGAGGAGGGAATAAGTCAGCACAGGATTTGATTGTCGGCGAATTTCTGTAATCGTCAATCGTTCTGCTAGTGATAAGCTAGCCGTTGTTCACTCGTCTTGCTTGTTTGGGGCTGAGTCTTATTCCGGTCAAAGAGAGAGAAAGAGTGTCTGGCAAGGTTTCCAATATAAATCAAAGATTTATGACATCGTGTCTGGCAAACTCTCCAAGTATTTATATATACACAGTTAAACGCACCTTATAACCTCATCTGCGCTTAACGAGTGTCTTTTGGTCCATAACTTTCAAAACAACTGCTCCACAGAATGTCACTGCGTAACGCGAAAGAGTATCGAAGTATGACTGCACAATGAATATCACAAAATCTACCTGAGCTGTCCCTTAGGGATTTTCTGTCTTTACGTCATCCTAACCATTTCGTACTTGCGGGCGCAAACAATAGAAACTTCATCATTACCTACCGATTCCTCGCGGCCCCTGTTCAAGCAAATCGAGATTTTTTCTATATTGTCTTAGCCTCCCACGCACACGCAGGCGTTTTTAGGGGAGCTCGTATTTCTTCCCTCCCTACAAACGCCTGCTCAACGGAAAACAACATTCCTTTCCCATTGTTTTATTTGCGTGGTAAGTGACCGATCAACAATTGTGCAATAAAGTGTTGACAGGCTAAACACGACTGAACGTGACCCTAGAGTTACCGTTTTCCTTCTTTTCTTTCCTTCGCTAAGCTTATGCTGTGCACGGAGTATTCTGAATTTTGACTTAATCTTATTTTTGCCGCTCTGAATCTAACATTTATTACAGGTCAGACAGCTTTCCCGGTGTTTAATGCAGATCGAGTAATTATCAGATTACCTTGCGGTCAAGGTGGGGAGGGAAGAAATACGAGCTCCCCTGAAAACGCCTGCGTTGGAGGCTAATATTGACTGTATGACTGTATATTTCAACTGTAAGTACTTTCCTTAAAATACGCGCGAGTTACTAGAGTGCCTCCTCGGGATTTCGCCTTCTGGGCGAAATCCCTGCGGGGGCAATTATGCTAATATCATAGGTGACGAATTACTCCTTAATTTTGCAGCGAAATTTCAGCGATAATTTGTAATTTCACTTGTGAAATTACAAAATTGCCATGGCAACCCTCCGTAAGTCTCAGTGTCAAGATGGCGACGAAGTTTTAAAATGTCATGAATGAAGATGACAGGGCATATAAAGACGCTTTAGAAAACCTGAACTCACCAAAGAACACATCAAGAAGGATCCTAACAGGTATTTTGTCGAAAAATTCTAAACTTGAGTCAAATTTAAGCTCTAAACGTTCGAGGGAATAAAGTTCTTGATCGATACGATCCAGGATAAACATGTCAAAAATCCAAGATTGCTAATGTAATTCGTCACCCATGATATTAATAGATAATCAAATGGTATACTCGTGAAATTGGAGAATAATTTCACTTGCGTTTTGTCCAAATCCTAATAATTTCCCTCGCCTAAAAGTTCGGGAAATTATAAGGATTCGGACAAAACGCAAGTGAAATTAGTCCCTAATTTCACTCGTCACAATTTGATTACACATACATATTTTTGAATCCGAAAATTTTAGGTTTTTTTTCTCTACGAAAAATAGCTTAACCTGGCTTAACCTGGGCTAAGCGTGCCCTCTGAAATAAGCCCTCTCCTTCTAATAAGCACCCCCCTTTTCAGGGGAAGAAAGTTAATAAGCCCCCTCTCCTCTCTCCTAATTATCCTTCACTAATAAATGATATAGACTGTATTAATCAATCACGACTGTAGAACTTCGTCTGGACTGATCCGGGAGGGTTCATTTACCAACTGGAAGTTTAGATTTGATTCTGATCCTCGTCTGCATGACCTCCAACTTCTTGTACTTGAGCTTTTCCACTTTGCATTCTAGTTCTTTATGGAGAACTGATACCATCGTCGTTTCTAAATTTCATAAGCTCCTCCTTCTCAAATAAGCCGCCCCTCAAATGGACTTGAAAGAAATAAGCCCTTCCCCCCGGGGCTTAATATAGGATTTACGGTAATAAACTTCAGACAATCGTAGGGAATTTACTACCCGACGTTGCGTAGCACCTAAAGTCGTAATCATGGTCCCAGGCGTTCCTAGCGACCGTGAATATTGGGGATAAGAATCGTGACGACTTTCATTGTAATGCAAATGAGACTCGTGATGAGCATGCGCCTAGTTGATCACGTTTTGGCTTTTTGGCAATGATGTAATTTCCCGAATCGAGTCCCTTGATTTTCTAGCCTGCGTACCATAGCGGTTTTGGATATCCCTTATAACAGGTGCTTTATGAGCCAAGCGAGGCGAACGCAGCATTTTTTGTGAAGCGCGAGGCTAGGGAAGGCGAAAAATAAATTATTTTTCTCCTCCCCTTGTTTCGCGCTTCGCACTCGCGAGAGCTGCTTGATGAGATAAAAAGAAAGTACTTCATTAACAAAGGAACTGGACTTGATCATATTCCATTCAAAATATACTTGTTTTGGTGTACCAAAGAAGCTAGCAGGTAGAGCGCACTTTTTACTGATTTATAATATATACCAGAGACTAATTATCCGTCAGTGTGTGAGATGCAAGTTACCGGCCCCATCCTAGACGGATAATTCATGGATATTTAAGTTTGGTGTGTAAACAAACTTTGGGCGAAAATTCGTCTTAACTTCGATTAAATCGTGAAAGGCCGATAATGTTCTGTAAATTCTGGTATTTGTATAAGTTGAAGCAAAACGGAGGGTGACGGCAACAAGAACGTCGTAAAAAGCAGTAGGTTCAGGCCCCGTCCACGCGTACTCTGATATGTTAAAAACGGAGATTTTTTTTCTTTCGTCATCTGCATGTACAGCAAGACTCAATTTCCGGACTGTTCCAAATAATAAACCAGTCTAAATTTAGATTAGAAAGGGCTGAGATTCCTGGTACAGTTACACTAAGCATTCAGAATAGATAATGCACGTTACACATGCCTATATTGTTTAATAGGCACTATCTTAAGGAGGCTTGATACTTACAAACTGCTTACAATTTGTAAAGCACACGCATAATTCACCATAACCAGCTCTTGATGACCAAATTTGGAAGAATTTTGCGATTAATCAACCGATGACGTGAAAAGTGCAGCTTCTTTGTAGGTTAATGCACCGTTAACCGAGAATTCCTGGGGAATTCCATTCCATGGCAAGAACAGCAAGAAGACAACTCGAAGGGCAACATCTGCTATTTGGAGAATATTGGCGGAGCTGAACAACCCTGAACGTGCACTATCGAAGATGAACTTAACATCGATGGAGGTAAGCATGTTTTAGCTATGTTTTTAAACTAGGGATTATTTTGAATGAATAATAAAACAATTATTGAATTCGGTTTTCGTATCATATGAAGAATTATGGAGATCTCGGAGGGGGTTATGCGCCTCGGCCTATGGCCTCGACCGATAACGCCCTCCTTGATCTCTATAATTCTTCATAAGATACTTAGCCTCATTCATTAATTGTTAAATAGCATAATCATACGGAAAGGCTGATAAGTGGTTGATGACCTGACTGTAAAATGTCTTTGTACTTGGTATTCGGTTGGAGGGTTTTTACTAAGAATTCCGAGGAAACGTTCGATAATTCTCTTCAAAGCAACCTTTTCGGTGAGTTGATATTCTTTTAGCCTGTTCCAGGCTCTCAGTCTTTCTACTATAAAACTAGATTTTGTGCAGCTTCATGTTTTGTAATAGCGATGTGGCACATACGGCGTTTTACCACCCACGCAGTCAAACCTGCCTTGCAACAACCAGGTTGTTGCAGGTTACAAAACGTTTTTGCAGAAAGTAGAGATTAGCTCTACTTTTTGCAACAAAATCTGTACATGCTGCACAAACTGAGCCCTAAAGCAAACTTTTTTTTGCAGCAAGTGACGTAAATCCCGTATATGGCGTGAATCCCGCGCAATTTTATCCAATCAGAAGTCAGTATTCAGGCAACTTGCAACAACCTGATAGGTTTGAACGTGAGTGGTAAATAAAGCAACATCGCTTTTCAACAATTTTTTTTTCAACAATGTTGCAAGGGAAGTTGTACGTTTTTTTTTCGCGTTTTCCCGTAACTTTAGAGATGAACCTCTTTCCCAGGGCTTTTCCTTTAAAAATGGGAAAAGCCCTTTGGACGAGGTTGTTCAGAGGTTCGAATCGAAATTCCACACAACTGGGTTACTCAGGAACTTACATCGTAAATGTATGGCTCGTTCACCACGGTCTTGATTTGTTATGTTGCTGACTTTTAGTTGCAAATTAAAGTTCGAATCTTTTTGTTTTTAAATAATTAAGGATAATAGTCTTGTCTACATCTATCTATTTTGTCCTCTAGTCTTGGGCTTATTTTCTTTCCCTACCTCTGGGCAGGGCGCTTATTACAGGCGCCGAACTAGGATAAATACTGACCGATTTCCTAAACGAGCGTCGAAGGTCCAACCTTCTGGGGAGATCCAAGGGCATGCTCAGCCGGGAAATTTTTTAGATTTTAAATCCCTTAAGTTTCTTTTTCTGGGATTCTGAGTCATTCAGGATATTAACCAGTTCCATTCATTTCGGATGAAGCCTTAAAAATATACCGTATCTATGGTGAAAAATCCGTAAACGGTGAAAACAGGTGTGGATCCGCGCCTGTATTCGATGGGGGAAGGAGTGGGAGGCTTAATGGAAGCTTAGGGCTTTTCATTTAATAGAAATTCAATTTATAAGATTGTCTTAACAATATAAAGCAAATGCGCATAGGACTTGTGCATCTATTCCCATCACGAGTGAACAACGAGACCAATGTGGGCAGGGTCTAGAAGGGCTTTCGCATGATCCGTGAATTAATCGGGAAACAGAGTGTGAATCGGAAAAACTCATGAAATACAGTGGTGACGCGTGACCCTCTATATGCATTGTAGTCCTTCAATCGAGATTTCTACCGATAAAACAGATGTAAGAGTTGTGACGAGGGTTCAAAGTTAAATCATGTAAAAGTGAAAAATTGTAGAGCTTCGATTTTTAGCAATAAAATTCATTGCCAGTCAACTTTGTAGTGGTCAAACAAAAAGCAGAGAATTGCTAGTTTGATCCGCACCACACTTTTCACGGCGTCATTTAAGACCAACTCTTGCCTATAGTAGTCCAGAAACCACTAAGAATTGTTAGTTCGTCACCTAATCACGTGATTCGTGAAATGACTCCAAAAGGTAAATTACGGAAATTTAATCCGTGATGCGTGCTATCCAGACCCCCTCTTCCAGACCCTGTGTGGAATGATCTGACGAGGTCTTTGCCTTCGGTTTCCAACGGCCACCATCACGTGCAAAAATCAAGAACAAACAAACAAACTAAAACAAAATGCGTTGAAATTAATTTTTGATTTCTTTAGTTTATCTTCGTTTTCATGTTCATGAATAAATTTAAACAAACATCCATGAATTGTGACAAGAACTGGTCATATTGGTTGATTGGAGTGCACTCTACATGAAGATGCACGAATTTGTAACTCTTCAACACGGGATCACATCCCGTGCCTTATAAAAATCCCTCACCCACTAAAAATTTATTTGTCATTCTTGCCACCAACTCGATCGATCACTGCTAAGAAGGTTCTTCCAGCATTTCAGGTTAGTAAACTAATGCTACGTATTAGCAGTCGAGTTTAAGGGGGCAGTGAGGCATTATTTTTCGTTGATTTCCACTCAGTTTGTCTTAAATATCTAGCCAAGATTTGATTCAATCCAAAAATGACTCAATTAAGTTGCAGTCCTTAATTCAAGAATTTCTTGAGAAGTTTTGGATGATTTTTCGAATGCTTTTAATGTATAAAAATTAGTGGGCGGGTGGGGGGTGGGGAATGTTTAAATTTTGGAAAAACTGGAAAATTTTGGATTTGGGGGTTGTTTAACATTAAAATATGAAGTGAATATAGTACAGAAATACCAGATAGTCCACCACCACAGCAAGGTGATTCTGATGCCATTAGCGGA
>CALNXI010000018.1:237773-256088 GCA_942486025.1 Porites evermanni
GGGGGGGGGGGAAGGTAACTCTATTGTTTTCCACCTAAGTTTCTTAACCCACTCCGCCTGCCAGTATGGCGTCACATAATAACGAGCAAGAGCCTCGGGTCGCTTGTGCAAATTAGCAAGGGATACGACAGTCATTTGGACGAGCGGTGTCGAGGAAAAGCTCATGCTAGCAAATATCGCTATATATCGCTTATTTGATCGAGTGAGTGTGAGCTTTGGTGTTGCTATAATCTGCTTGTGTAAACCGTTTTGATATTTTGTGTCCGTGATTATATTATTTTGTTAATTTGTTTTGCGGGCCGTGTTGCGGGATCGCCATCTATTTCACGGGACCGGCAAGGTTCATCAAAACTTAAATCTTTTTTTTTTTCGCTAAAATAGGCAAGGTCTAGTCTCCAGAATAGGAGGTTCCATTCACAGATCACCCATGTTTATATTTCATCTATTCCTTTGCTAAATAAATGGGCCTAACTTCATATCATTCCTTTCGAGTGTGGGCCTCTGTTGATCTCCTAATTCTACACCATATTCAGTATAAAAGCTAGTTCAATCGATTGTCTACATCGAGTTGGCCCGTTGAACCCGAAATAATGCGAAATAGCTTTGAAATACGCGCTTAAGCTAATTTTCCTCAAATGTATATTTGAATTCATGATAAATACAGCTCCACCAGTTTCAAACAGCGTCTATGGCAGAGAAAAATTGTTTTAATATGACAAAATTGATTTTAAGTCATGTGTGTCACTGTGGTGCAGTGGTCAAGGAGTTGCCTGCACGTGCAGATAAACCGGGTTCGACTCCCGGCGACGCTGTTTTCTGTTTCTTTGTACCGTTTTTTTTTCCTATTTGGTCTCTTTTTTTAAACACTATTTTCCATTTTGGCTTTTTTTTCTTTATTCTTACTGCTGACCCTGCTGGTCATGTACTTGGATCAATATATATTTTAAGCTTAAGTCCGGAGTTTTATTTTGGCAAAGGGATTTCAAGAGCGCTTGATCTGCATACTGGCCAAGCTTACGACCAGATAAAAACCATAAGCTGCCAAGACATGTCCCTCCTCTGAAACAGCTGAATTTTTTTCAATGTTAGTTGACATTATGACAATTAACACACAGTACACCACAAACTGTACTAATTTACACACATCAGCCACCAGTGACCCACTGGCGAAAGTTAAACTTGCCTTTTGTACATCGTCTTAATCATCAATATCATTACCTTAAAATCTCGACTGGGTTTGCCCCCAAAAATAATTAAACGAAACCTTTTATTGGCTTTCGGGATTTAATTACAGAATTACAGGTGCATGTCCATTAAAATGCACCGGTAAAGCAACAAGATTCGATGCTCACAGTCTCTCACGAATACCTGTCATTTAGCTTCCTCTTTTAACGCTACAACTAAGCGAACTTTGAGAGGAATGATATGGGGCTCCACTAGCTCTGAAGAGCTGAAAATACGCACAATGTAAAGTATAATACATCCTTTCATGAACCTCCTATTGCTGTGTCTAAACTCCTCAATCTTGCTGTGCACTGGCCCTCAAAAGTGTGACCGATCGGTATGATTGCCCGTAAAATTTACTCCACGATAGAAAGGAATCTTTAAATTCATTACACCACTAGACATTTCATTGCAAAAAAGTACTTAAGTCTAGTTTTCTATGACAATAGGAACCTTAAAATCTCCAAATCCAAGAAATCCGATCAGTATTTCCGTGATTAAATCGAAATTTTTATCCGTCTCTTCGATGAACACTTTGCTCGCCATTTTGAAAGTCATTGACGCGAGACGTGACGTCGTACTGGATTTCGTTGGAGACGTCGTACTGGATTTCCTTGGAGACACCTTCCCCCCTCTGGATCTTGAAAATATACAAAAAATCGCATAGGACCGAAATGTCTCTTTTGAAGGCAGTAAATGCATGATCAGGAGTAATGTAAAATCTAAAACTGATCTTGTGATTAAAGTATTATTTACTAATTACCTTAATCACGCTTCTGCCTCTGGACCTTGAATTCAGTTGGTAACGAATGAGTGGCATGAGATATTTTTGCTTGTGCATATAGTCCCCATGCAAGGCATATAGTACACTCGTGATAATCATAACTCCGCCCATTTGGGTAACTGTCAATAAACTGGCGGGTTACAGGTAAATTAAGGTTATTTTAACCCAAGGAGTTGGACTTCGCAGGGGCACCCAACGACAACTTTCGCAAGAATATCTGTTCGGAAGACGATTTGAGATCTAGCATTTTCGAAACATTTGTTGTAAAATTTCTTGCTTGCCTGCCTCTCCTAGGATTTTCGAACATCCAAAAAATGGTATAATTGCCTATTTTTAACGGATTTTTACCCTAAAAAGGACACCTAGAATTTTCGGAAGCCTTTTTTCTGGCTGAAATTTTCGAAAAGGTAAGTTTTTATCCCTATAATTTTCGGATCACTAGACTTTCAGCTAGGAAATCCGAACAGATGAAAAATTTTTAGGGGATAAAAATATGCCTATATCTACCGTTTAAATACTAAAATACGTTTAACAATGCTATATTTAAGTGGTTTTGAACTATATTCTCGTTGGGTGTCCCTGACTTCGAGATTGCCAATTGATATTACAAGAAATACTCTACCAAAGTGTAATTACAGATAGAAATATTGCTGTATTTCCTAAACGAATAAAGGTTTGTAAAAAGTACAGATTGCAATTCTCTTTATGGACCTTGCATAAAGGAGGTTTGCAATATACAGTTGTGAATAAATACTGTGTATTTAACGACCAAACTCAAGTTTCTTTAATTTTCTGGTAGTCAAAAACTGAGNACTAGACTTTCAGCTAGGAAATCCGAACAGATGAAAAATTTTTAGGGGATAAAAATATGCCTATATCTACCGTTTAAATACTAAAATACGTTTAACAATGCTATATTTAAGTGGTTTTGAACTATATTCTCGTTGGGTGTCCCTGACTTCGAGATTGCCAATTGATATTACAAGAAATACTCTACCAAAGTGTAATTACAGATAGAAATATTGCTGTATTTCCTAAACGAATAAAGGTTTGTAAAAAGTACAGATTGCAATTCTCTTTATGGACCTTGCATAAAGGAGGTTTGCAATATACAGTTGTGAATAAATACTGTGTATTTAACGACCAAACTCAAGTTTCTTTAATTTTCTGGTAGTCAAAAACTGAGTATAATATCTCCGCCATAGAAATTAAGAACCTGTTCAGTCTAAATTGCCAATAACTACCCCCAAATAAACGAACCTTTTTTGCCAGACCTGCCGCTGTTGCAGTGCCGGCTGCCAATATTAGCAAAGTTAAGTATCATGAAATAAATACTTAATCGTATTGATTGATTGATTGACTTTTTCTAGACTGCAAAACAGTCCGTATTTTTGCGAATTGAAGCACGCTTGAGCAGTGAAATCTGAAGCGAGGTTGAAAACTGAGAGCGAGACTGGGGAGAGACGGGCGTGTGAGGCTCGCGCGCCTCGCGCGAGTGAGAGCCAAGCTAAACCTATTTTGAGAAAAAAACTGACTGTTTTGCAGTATAGACTTTTTCTTACCTAGGAGTCACACCTGTTTTGCTCATTTACGTTTACGCTTTGCTCATGCGTTAGAGCAAGCTCTCCCGATGACTCATGCGTGTGCTTTGAGACTAAAAAGCACGTGAAGACAGCGGTATAAAGTTATCCTTAAGGTCACCCTAGTCTTGTATCTTTTACGAGAAGTTTATTTGACAGACATGCAGCGTATATTGATGAATTTTGCCCAAACTTTCTGCTCAACAGCTAGTACGATGAAGTTTCTGTTCGCTATATCTCTAGTGTCGGTTTGTCTGTTCCTGGTGACGGCTCGCTTTGTCCACTTCATTCATCGTCAGGAAATCGTAGAAGATCGGAATGCGAGAGATGATCCTGGGGTCACTGGCTTATTTGATATGCCCTCTAGATATCGATCCTCAAGCAAGATACACATCGCTTCATGTCGCCTTTGGGGGATGCCTTGCATAAAACATAGCCAATGCTGTAGCCATCACTGTACTATTCCTATGTGTAATTGGTAGCTTAGAACCAACTGTGAAGATTGATTCCTTGCGAAAACCATAGACGGAAGCATAAATGGCATTTAATAGCGTTCTAGAAAAAGAAACAAGAAAAAGCTATTGCTTGAAATATTTAAATGGAACCAGTGATTCTACTAACAGAGACATTTAATAATAAAATTTTGAACAGGTAATGCATATTGTCGGCAAATAGCGAGTTTGTAGTCATTAAATACGTCAAGTGTTATAGTTGAGATTTTTTAAAACTGAACTGAATAGTTGTTCGATAGGGCATTGCGAAGTACTGCTCAACGCAGTTTTGGTTTTCCTCGTGCGACCATAGCCAATTATAATGTCGAACTGGAAAGAGAAAACCACGGTTCTTAGTTTTCCATGTGACGACCCATGGACCAACCTCGTTCCCAGGTTTTCTCTCCTACCCCTCTCTCTGGTAACGAGGTTGCCCGTGGACGAGCTGCCTACTAACACTGCTCATGTGACTAGGTCCTTTTTCTTGGATCACCCACTTAAAACCCCTAAGGCCGGGGTATTCCTGGGAATTTGGGGTGAGGCTGTGCCGCCCGCTTGTCCAAATCCTGATCCTGTTCCAGACAAAAAAAGTCAGTTTCCACACCTGTTTTTTGATCTGGCCTCTAAATCCCTACCCGTTTTTAGACCTGGCGTAGACAGAAATTATGTTATCATTACTTAGATTAGAATTCCAACAAAAAGATTTCTTTTAATACATTTCGAATTCGCATATTACCCTTTCTTTCTTATTTATTTGGAATTGAAACGACACAGGCCCATTTCAAACGTCGTACTATTGCCGTGCCGGACTCAATTGATCGAATTAAATTCGACTTTAGCACGGCAGTAGCTCGACTTGGTTTCAAACGTCGTACTACCGCCGTGCTGAACTCAATTCATAAATTATAAATACGTTAGAATACATTTAAAAGTTGGCTAAATCGTTTCTTTGTTTTTGTGTATTGTTTTCGTCAACAGCCGTTCTATTCGACTGAATTAAATTCGACGTCTGAAACCAAGTCGTGCTAGTGTCGTGCTGCAGTCGAGCTACAGTCGAGCCAGCTTAGCACGGCAGTAGCACGACGTTTGAAACAGGCCAAACACGTTCATGCACTCCCGTATTCCTTCCAAAAACATACCCGTTTTCAGACCAAAACAGCGCAAAAACCATACCTTTTGGGGCGGCACATATCTGGAAGGCAAGTATAAGAGAGTACCACGCGGGCTTAAAGTTAATTTTTATTCCTGCTAGAAAAAATATTCGAGCATTCCACTATAGTAAAGAACCAGTTTCTGTCAGGGACCGATCGTTTATTACGTCCCAGGAAGGGGGGGGGGGGGGGGGGGGTTGGGGGGGGAAAATTTTTGAAAAGGGTAAATTGGGGGGGGGGGGTTTTAAAATGTTACAAACAGTAGGNTTGGGGAGTACAATTTTTGAAAAGGGTTAATTTGGGGGGGTCAGTTTTGAAAATGTACAAAGTGTGAGGGGGGGTCGAAATTTTAAGACACAGGATTCACACTATATTGTAGTTGTTAAAACAAATAATTGAAACAAAAACAAAACACACTTTTCCTTTATTAGTAAACCAAAAAGTCGCGCTGACGACTCTTTGTCTGCTACAAAATTCTACCCGCACAGAATTATTGTGCCCACTGTATTTATGATCAGAGATCACGCCCTCGCCTTCGTGGCAGCCTGGTTGCTCAGCGGGTCGAAATGGCAGCTTTTGAAAGTGAAGAGGTCATAAATGTGGATGAAGAAATCGAAAAAAGAAATGAAGACAATATTTTGCATAGTGGTTTGCATGCCTGGCTGAAAGAAATTAAGTTACTGGAGTATTCAGGGAAGTTTACAAAGAATGGGTACGATGACCTGGACCAGTTACGTTCAATGACAGGGGAAGATTTGGCTGAATTTACCAGTGATGTCGGTTTAGTCGAAAAGAAGGCCATCTGAAACGATTCTATGCAGGCGTTGAAAAACTTAAAACTGCGAAAAAATGCCCTGCTGCTCTAGATTGTACAGAAAGCGTCACAGGTATTAAAATAGAATATAGTATAGGAAGCTTTAATAAATAGTAACAAAACTCTAATCTCCTTACTTTATCTATTTCTATTTATCTCCAGCAATAACAAACTTTCATTATTATCAAGACACTGGAGTGAAGATCTAAAATAGTTTCCCTTCGTTGACTTTTCTCGGACTTCACACCGTTTCTCATGCCGCCAGCTGCTGAGCCCCACGTGACCTGCATCTTTACTTGATTTGGTGGCCGCCATATTGAATGCTATGTAACCAAGCTTGTCCCAGGACCCTATCAACTATTTTTACCAAACCAGACTATCAGAACCCCATCTAGCTTTAATATGAAGTCGATGTTAAAAGAAAGAGAGAAAATCGAGTCATCTTAAAACTTGGTCTAGGAAAGGTAAGGGGGGGGGGGATGCATTTTAAAAACTCTTATCGCCAGGGGGGGGGGAAATACAATTTTCATATGAAATTATTTTAGGGGGATACAGTTTTCATACACCACACTTTTCTGACAACCCCGCCCCTCCCCTTCCTGGGACGTAATAAACGATCGGTCCCTTATGTTACTGTAAGCGAATGTCCGCCCTCGACAATTCTCTACATTTTAACTACACTATACACTTTTTTTCGATTGTTTATAACGGGGATAAATAGATAAGAAAAGTGACATCAATTTCGTAACTGCATATCTCGTTTTGTGTCCGCAAAACGTTTGGTCGCCTTCGCAGCTGCCCTTGCCGGCGTCACGCAAGCTTCGCGCCCCTTGCGTGACTCCGGCCCGAGCAAGTTGCGGAAGGAGACAACGAAACGTTACTATGAGTGCGACTCATTAAAACTCTAAAATGGTTGTTATGACGCGTGTTTGGCGTTTGGGGTTAATGACATGGTGAATTTCAAGTTTTAAATTAAAGGAAGCTTTATTTCAGAGTGCTTGTCCCAGGAGGCTATTGTCATCCACTTTTTCATATCGCCATTACAAAAAATTCTCACTTTCGTTAAACTTTACAAGTGAGAATTTTTCTGATTCCTCTCTCCATCACATTTTTTAATTTGGAAATTTTAGTTTTTTCACGAAAAATAGCTTAACCTGGCCTAACCCGGACTAAGCGTCCCCTCTCAAATAAGCCCTCTCCTTCTAATAAGCCCCCCCTTTTCAGGGGAAGAAAGTTAATAAGCCCCCTCTCCTCTCTCCTAATTATCCTTCACTAATAAATGATCTCGACTGTATTAATCAATCACGACTGTAGAACTTCGTCTGGACTGATCCGGGAGGGTTCATTTACCAACTGGAAGCTTAGATTTGATTCTGATCCTCGTCTGCATGACCTCCAACTTCTTGTACTTGAGCTTTTCCACTTTGTATTCTAGTTGTTTATGGAGAACTGATACCATCGTCGTTTCTAAATTACATAAGCCCCTCCTTCTCAAATAAGCCTCCCCTGAAATGGGCTTGAAATAAATAAGCCCTTTCCCTCCGGGGCTTAATATAGGATTTACGGTAATAAACTTCAGTCAATCGTAGGGAATTTATTACCCGAGGTTGCGTAGCACCGAAAGTCGTAATCTGCAAGGAGATCATGGTCCCAGACGTTTCTCGCGACCGTGAAAACTGGGGATATTAAAGACTCGTGACGACTTTCATTGTAATGCAAATGAGACTCGTGATGACCATGTGCCTAGTTGATCACGTTTTGGCTTTTTGGCAACGATGTAATTTCCCGAATCGAGGCCCTTGATTTTCTAGCCTGCGTACCATAGCGGTTTTGGTTAGCCCGTATATCAGTTGCTTTTTGAGCCAAGCGAGGCGGACGCGGCATTTTTCGTGAAGCGCGAGGCTAGGGAAGGCGAAAAACAAATTATTTTTCTCCTCCCCTTATGTCGCGCTTCGCACTCGCGAGAGCTGTTTGATGAGATAAAAAGAAAGTACTTCATTAACAAAGGAACTGAACTTGATCATATTCCATTCAAAATATACTTGTGTTGGTGTACCAAGGAAGCTAGCAGGTAGAGCGCACTTTTTACCGATTTATAATATATACCAGAGACTACTCCGTCAGTGCTTGAGATGCAAGTTACCGGCCCCATCCTAGACGGATAATTCATGGATACTTAAGTTTGGTGTGTAAACAAACTTTGGGCGAAAATTCGTCTAAACTTCGATTAAATCGTGAAAGGCCGATAATGTTCTGTAAATTCTGGTATTTGTATAAGTTGAAGCAAAGCGGCGGGTGACGGCAACAAGAACGTCATAAAAAGCAGTAAGTTCAGGCCCCGTCCACGCGTACTCTGATATGTTAAAAACGGAGATTTTTTTTCTTTCGTCATCTGTATGTACAGCAAGACTCAATTTCCGGACTGTTCCAAATAATAAACCAGTCTAAATTTAGGTTAGAAAGGGCTGAGATTCTTGGTACAGTTACACTAAGCATTCAGAATAGATAATGCACGTTACACATGCCTATATTGTTTAATAGGCACTATCATAAGGAGGCTTGATACTTACAAACTGCTTACAATTTGTAAAGCACACGCATAATTCACCATAACCAGCTCTTGATGACCAAATTTGGAAGAATTTTGCGATTAATCAACCGATGACGTGAAAAGTGCAGCTTCTTTGCAGGTTAATGCACCGTTAACCGAGAATTCCTGGGGAATTCCATTCCATGGCAAGAACAGCAAGAAGACAACTCGAAGGGCAACATCTGCTATTTGGAGAATATTGGCGGAGCTGAACAACCCTGAACGTGCACTATCGAAGATGAACTTAACATCGATGGAGGTAAGCATGTTTTAGCTATGTTTTTAAACTAGGAATTATTTTGAATGAATAATAAAACAATTATTGAATTCGGTTTTCGTATCATATGAAGAATTATGGAGATCTCGGAGGGGGTTATGCGCCTCGGCCTATGGCCTCGACCGATAACGCCCTCCTTGATCTCTATAATTCTTCATAAGATACTTAGCCTCATTCATTAATTGTTAAATAGCATCGCGAACATATCATACGGAAAGGCTGATAAGTGGTTGATGACCTGACTGTAAAATGTCTTTGTACTTGGTATTCGGTTGGAGGGTTTTTACTAAGAATTCCGAGGAAACGTTCGATTATTCTCTTCAAAGCAACCTTTTCGGTGAGTTGATATTCTTTTAGCCTGTTCCAGGCTCTCAGTCTTTCTACTATAAAACTAGATTTTGTGCAGCTTCATGTTTTGTAATAGCGATGTGGCACGTACGGCGTTTTACCACCCACGAAGTCAAACCTGCCTTGCAACAACCAGGTTGTTGCAGGTTACAAAAAGATTTTGCAGAAAGTAGAGATTAGCTCTACTTTTTGCAACAAAATCTGTACATGCTGCACAAACTGAGCCCTAAAGCAAACTTTTTTTTGCAGCAAGTGACGTAAATCCCGTATATGGCGTGAATCCCGCGCAATTTTATCCAATCAGAAGTCAGTATTCAGGCAACTTGCAACAACCTGATAGGTTTGAACGTGAGTGGTAAATAAAGCAACATCGCTTTTCAACAATTTTTTTTTCAACAATGTTGCAAGGGAAGTTGTACGTTTTTTTTTCGCGTTTTCCCGTAACTTTAGAGATGAACCTCTTTCCCAGGGCTTTTCCTTTAAAAATGGGAAAAGCCCTTTGGACGAGGTTGTTCAGAGGTTCGAATCGAAATTCCACACAACTGGGTTACTCAGGAACTTACATCGTAAATGTATGGCTCGTTCACCACGGTCTTGATTTGTTATGTTGCTGACTTTTAGTTGCAAATTAAAGTTCGAATCTTTTTGTTTTTAAATAATTAAGGATAATAGTCTTGTCTACATCTATCTATTTTGTCCTCTAGTCTTGGGCTTATTTTCTTTCCCTACCTCTGGGCAGGGCGCTTATTACAGGCGCCGAACTAGGATAAATACTGACCGATTTCCTAAACGAGCGTCGAAGGTCCAACCTTCTGGGGAGATCCAAGGGCATGCTCAGCCGGGAAATTTTTTAGATTTTAAATCCCTTAAGTTTCTTTTTCTGGGATTCTGAGTCATTCAGGATATTAACCAGTTCCATTCATTTCGGATGAAGCCTTAAAAATATACCGTATCTATGGTGAAAAATCCGTAAACGGTGAAAACAGGTGTGGATCCGCGCCTGTATTCGATGGGGGAAGGAGTGGGAGGCTTAATGGAAGCTTAGGGCTTTTCATTTAATAGAAATTCAATTTATAAGATTGTCTTAACAATATCAAGCAAATGCGCATAGGACTGGTGCATCTATTCCCATCACGAGTGAACAACGAGACCAATGTGGGCAGGGTCTAGAAGGGCTTTCGCATGATCCGTGAATTAATCGGGAAACAGAGTGTGAATCGGAAAAACTCATGAAATACAATGGTGACGCGTGACCCTCTATATGCATTGTAGTCCTTCAATCGAGATTTCTACCGATAAAACAGATGTAAGAGTTGTGACGAGGGTTCAAAGTTAAATCATGTAAAAGTGAAAAATTGTAGAGCTTCGATTTTTAGCAATAAAATTCATTGCCAGTCAACTTTGTAGTGGTCAAACAAAAAGCAGAGAATTGCTAGTTTGATCCGCACCACACTTTTCACGGCGTCATTTAAGACCAACTCTTGCCTATAGTAGTCCAGAAACCACTAAGAATTGTTAGTTCGTCACCTAATCACGTGATTCGTGAAATGACTCCAAAAGGTAAATTACGGAAATTTAATCCGTGATGCGTACTATCCAGACCCCCTCTTCCAGACCCTGTGTGGAATGATCTGACGAGGTCTTTGCCTTCGGTTTCCAACGGCCACCATCACGTGCAAAAATCAAGAACAAACAAACAAACTAAAATAAAATGCGTTTAAATTAATTTTTGATTTCTTTAGTTTATCTTCGTTTTCATGTTCATGAATAAATTTAAACAAACATCCATGAATTGTGACAAGAACTGATCATATTGGTTGATTGGAGTGCAGTCTACGTGACGACGCACGAATTTGTAGCTCTTTAACACGGGATCAAACTTGTCAATCACATCCCGTGCTTTATAAAAATCCCTCACCCACTAAAAATTTATTTGTCATTCTTGTTACCAACTCGATCGATCACTGCTAAGAAGGTTCTTCCAGCATTTCAGGTTAGTAATGTTACGTATTAGCAGTCGAGTTTAAGGGGGCAGTGAGGCATTATTTTTCGTTGATTTCGACCCAGTTTGTTTTAAATATTTAGTCAAGATTTCATTCAATCCAAAAATGACTCAATTAAGTTGGAGTCCTGAATTCAAGAACTTTTTGAGAATTTTTGGATGATTTTTCGAATGCTTTTAATGTATAAAAATTAGTCGGGGGGGGGGGAGGGGATGTTTAAAATTTTGGTAAAAATGGAAAATTTTGGATTTGGGGGTTGTTCAAAATTAAAATATGAAGTGAATATAGCACAGACATACCAGTTAGTCCACCACTAGAGCAAGGTGATTCTGATCCCATTAGAGGACTCACTGGTTCATGTGTATACCTTTTCTACCCAAATTTATTTCCTTCCTAAATCAACTTTGTCCCACCCCCCCACCCCCCCCCCAAAAAAAACAAAAAAACAATCGTGTTGTCTATTTAATCAGACTATTTAATCGATAGTCCACCACCACAACAAGGTGATTCTGATCCCATTAGCGGACTTACTGGTTTATGTGTATACCTTTTCTAACCAAATTTATTTCCTTCCTAAATCAACTTTGTCCCATCCCCCGCCCCCCAAAAAAAAACAAAAACAAGAACCGTGTTTTCTATTTAATCGACACTTCTCTACATTTAGCAAAAGGCTTTTTAAAATCGATTGTTTGAAATAAGGATAAAAAGATAAGAAAAAGGGCGCCACTTTCTTAACTACTCTATTTCGCTTTGGATCTACTCCGCAAAACGTTAGTGGTACGTCGCTGTAAAACTCTAGCCTGTTCACAGTCCTTTACTTTCTTTTTATAGAGCTCGTCAAGCGCGCAGTTTGAAAATGAAAACCGCGGATGATTTATTGACATCTAGCGCAGGGTGTTGGGGAAGGGTAAATGAGAAAATGGACGATCGTTTTGTTTCTTTCTTTGAGTTTCTCTTTTTTTTCGTTATAGTGCTTCGCGCCCGGTCTCACCTTCTGTTCTCGTCAAATTCGCCTAAAACAACCAAAAAAAAAACTGCTGTTGGCGGACGAGAGTAAAACCCTGATTGTCATGATGAGTTTTAAACTTGCTGAGCTTTTGTTATCATCTTCTCTCCAACATCTTGAAAATATAAAAAATCGCATAGGACTGACATGTCTCTTTTGAAGGCAGTAAAGGCATGATCAGTAGTAATGTAAAATCTAAAACTGATCTTGTGATTAAAGTATTATTGACTAATTGCCTTAATCTCGCTTCTGCCTCTGGACCTTGAATTCAGTTGGTAACAAATGAGTGGCATGAGATATATTTTCTTTTGCATATAGTCCCATGCAAGGGATATAGTACACTCGTGATGGTCATAACTCCGCCCATTTGGTAGCCTCCCCCGAAGGTGTTTTAAGGGGAGATCGTAAAAACGCCTGCGGGGGCGGCTACCCATTTGGGTAACTGTCAATAAACTGGCGGGTTACAGGTAAATTGAGGTTATTTTTAAACCAAGGAGTTGGACTTCGTTGGACTGCTGTTGCAGTGACTCTGCCAATATTAGCAAAGTCAAGTATAAATAAATACTTAATCTTATTGATGGATTGATTGATTGATGGACTTTTTCTAGACTGCAAAACAGTCCGTATTTTTGCGAAATCAAGCACGCGCGAGCAGAAATCTAAAGCGAGGGTGAAAACTGAGAGCGAGACGGGAGAAAGACGGTCGTGTGAGGCTCGCGCGCCTCGCGCGTGTGAGAGTCAAGCTACACCGATTTTGAGAAAAAAACTGACTGTTCTGCAGTCTAGACTTTTTCTTACCCATGAGTCACACATGTTTTGCTCATTTACGTTTACGCTTTGCTCATGCGTTAGAGCAAGCCCTCCCGGGGCTTTCTGGCTGTACCGTAGCCTCGAGAACCCCAGGAGATCTCGCTGGCAGGCTACTCATGACTCATGCGTGTGCTTTGAGACTAAGGGCCTGTTTACATGGGGTGGGGGACCCCGGTCTAGTGGGGTTGGTTTCTTTTGTTTTCACGCTCTGGGGGACACAAAGCAACAGAAACCTACCCCACCTGACCAGGGTCCCCCACTCCATGTAAACATGGTCTAAAAAGCACGTGAAGACAGTGGTATAAAGTTATCCTTAAGGGCACCCTATTCTTGTATCTTTTACGAGAAGTTTATTTGACAGATATGCAGCGTATATTGATGAATTTTGCCCAAACTTTCTGCTCAACAGCTAGTACGATGAAGCTTCTGTTCTCTATATCTCTAGTGTCGGTTTGTCTGTTCCTGGTGACGGCTCGTTTTGTCCACTTTATTCATCGTCAGGAAATCGTAGAAGATCGGAATGCGAGAGATGATCCTGCGGTCACTGGCTTATTTGATATGCCCTCTAGATCCTCAAGCAAGATATACATCGCTTCATGTGGCTTTCCCGGGATGTATTGCTTAAACAATAGCCAATGCTGTAGCCATCACTGTCTTTTTCCAGGTCTTCCTATGTGTGTTTAGCTTACAACCAACTGTGAAGATTGATTCCTTGCGTAAACCATAGACGGAAGCATAAATGGCATTTAATAGCGTTGATAAACAAGAAAAAGTTATAGCTTGAAATATTCAAACGGAACCAGTGATTCTACTAAATATTTTGAAAGGGTAATGCATATTATTACTAGTAATAGTTGACACTACAGCTGCCCCCGTTCTGTATATTGTTGGTCAATAGTATTCTTGCTCGTTGTGTAGCTCTTTGAAATATACCGATTCATAATGAAGATTTTCACACATATTCCATAAAATAGGTGAGATAAATACAGGAAACGCAAGGTTCCATGCACAGTTTCAGCTCGATTTACACAGCTTTCATCAAAACATTCGCTGTTTCGAGAATAGTTTATTCTAAACCATAAGAAAAGATTTAATTAGAAGTTGAATTTTTCGCCATTTATCTTTCAGTTTTTGCATTAAGTTCATTTTATTTGCCGGAAAGTAAGCCGTAGAAATTAAAAGGACGTTTGATCGATTCCCTCTCGCGCATTCTAGTCTTATTTTAAACTTTATAACGGAAGGACATCTGGGAGGAGGGAATAAGTCAGCACAGGATTTGATTGTCGGCGAATTTCTGTAATCGTCAATCGTTCTGCTAGTGATAAGCTAGCCGTTGTTCACTCGTCTTGCTTGTTTGGGGCTGAGTCTTATTCCGGTCAAAGAGAGAGAAAGAGTGTCTGGCAAGGTTTCCAATATAAATCAAAGATTTATGACATCGTGTCTGGCAAACTCTCCAAGTATTTATATATACACAGTTAAACGCACCTTATAACCTCATCTGCGCTTAACGAGTGTCTTTTGGTCCATAACTTTCAAAACAACTGCTCCACAGAATGTCACTGCGTAACGCGAAAGAGTATCGAAGTATGACTGCACAATGAATATCACAAAATCTACCTGAGCTGTCCCTTAGGGATTTTCTGTCTTTACGTCATCCTAACCATTTCGTACTTGCGGGCGCAAACAATAGAAACTTCATCATTACCTACCGATTCCTCGCGGCCCCTGTTCAAGCAAATCGAGATTTTTTCTATATTGTCTTAGCCTCCCACGCACACGCAGGCGTTTTTAGGGGAGCTCGTATTTCTTCCCTCCCTACAAACGCCTGCTCAACGGAAAACAACATTCCTTTCCCATTGTTTTATTTGCGTGGTAAGTGACCGATCAACAATTGTGCAATAAAGTGTTGACAGGCTAAACACGACTGAACGTGACCCTAGAGTTACCGTTTTCCTTCTTTTCTTTCCTTCGCTAAGCTTATGCTGTGCACGGAGTATTCTGAATTTTGACTTAATCTTATTTTTGCCGCTCTGAATCTAACATTTATTACAGGTCAGACAGCTTTCCCGGTGTTTAATGCAGATCGAGTAATTATCAGATTACCTTGCGGTCAAGGTGGGGAGGGAAGAAATACGAGCTCCCCTGAAAACGCCTGCGTTGGAGGCTAATATTGACTGTATGACTGTATATTTCAACTGTAAGTACTTTCCTTAAAATACGCGCGAGTTACTAGAGTGCCTCCTCGGGATTTCGCCTTCTGGGCGAAATCCCTGCGGGGGCAATTATGCTAATATCATAGGTGACGAATTACTCCTTAATTTTGCAGCGAAATTTCAGCGATAATTTGTAATTTCACTTGTGAAATTACAAAATTGCCATGGCAACCCTCCGTAAGTCTCAGTGTCAAGATGGCGACGAAGTTTTAAAATGTCATGAATGAAGATGACAGGGCATATAAAGACGCTTTAGAAAACCTGAACTCACCAAAGAACACATCAAGAAGGATCCTAACAGGTATTTTGTCGAAAAATTCTAAACTTGAGTCAAATTTAAGCTCTAAACGTTCGAGGGAATAAAGTTCTTGATCGATACGATCCAGGATAAACATGTCAAAAATCCAAGATTGCTAATGTAATTCGTCACCCATGATATTAATAGATAATCAAATGGTATACTCGTGAAATTGGAGAATAATTTCACTTGCGTTTTGTCCAAATCCTAATAATTTCCCTCGCCTAAAAGTTCGGGAAATTATAAGGATTCGGACAAAACGCAAGTGAAATTAGTCCCTAATTTCACTCGTCACAATTTGATTACACATACATATTTTTGAATCCGAAAATTTTAGGTTTTTTTTCTCTACGAAAAATAGCTTAACCTGGCTTAACCTGGGCTAAGCGTGCCCTCTGAAATAAGCCCTCTCCTTCTAATAAGCACCCCCCTTTTCAGGGGAAGAAAGTTAATAAGCCCCCTCTCCTCTCTCCTAATTATCCTTCACTAATAAATGATATAGACTGTATTAATCAATCACGACTGTAGAACTTCGTCTGGACTGATCCGGGAGGGTTCATTTACCAACTGGAAGTTTAGATTTGATTCTGATCCTCGTCTGCATGACCTCCAACTTCTTGTACTTGAGCTTTTCCACTTTGCATTCTAGTTCTTTATGGAGAACTGATACCATCGTCGTTTCTAAATTTCATAAGCTCCTCCTTCTCAAATAAGCCGCCCCTCAAATGGACTTGAAATAAATAAGCCCTTCCCCCCGGGGCTTAATATAGGATTTACGGTAATAAACTTCAGACAATCGTAGGGAATTTACTACCCGACGTTGCGTAGCACCTAAAGTCGTAATCATGGTCCCAGGCGTTCCTAGCGACCGTGAATATTGGGGATAAGAATCGTGACGACTTTCATTGTAATGCAAATGAGACTCGTGATGAGCATGCGCCTAGTTGATCACGTTTTGGCTTTTTGGCAATGATGTAATTTCCCGAATCGAGTCCCTTGATTTTCTAGCCTGCGTACCATAGCGGTTTTGGATATCCCTTATAACAGGTGCTTTATGAGCCAAGCGAGGCGAACGCAGCATTTTTCGTGAAGCGCGAGGCTAGGGAAGGCGAAAAATAAATTATTTTTCTCCTCCCCTTGTTTCGCGCTTCGCACTCGCGAGAGCTGCTTGATGAGATAAAAAGAAAGTTCTTCATTAACAAAGGAACTGGACTTGATCATATTCCATTCAAAATATACTTGTTTTGGTGTACCAAAGAAGCTAGCAGGTAGAGCGCACTTTTTACCGATTTATAATATATACCAGAGACTAATTATCCGTCAGTGTGTGAGATGTAAGTTACCGGCCCCATCCTAGACGGATAATTCATGGATATTTAAGTTTGGTGTGTAAACAAACTTTGGGCGAAAATTCGTCTTAACTTCGATTAAATCGTGAAAGGCCGATAATGTTCTGTAAATTCTTGTATTTGTATAAGTTGAAGCAAAGCGTAGGGTGACGGCAACAAGAACGTCATAAAAAGCAGTAGGTTCAGGCCTCGTCCACGCGTACCCGGATACGGTATGTTAAAAACGGAGATTTTTTCGCTTTGATCATCTGCATGTACAGCAAGACTCAATTTCCGGACTGTTGCAAATAATAAACCAGTCTAAGTTTAGGTTAGAAAGGGCTGAGATTCCTGGTACAGTTACACTAAGCATTCAGAATAGATAATCACGTTACACATGCAGAATTTTGCGATTAATCAACCGATGATGTCAAAAGTGCAGCTTCTTTTCAGGTTAATGCACGGTTAACCGATAACTACAGCTAGGGGACGAGGTTGAGTTGTTTTGGTTGTGAAAACAAAAATGGCGCACATTTCACTCGTTTCAAGACTAAGAACTAGGCGAAATAATAGCTAAAAAACATGGCAAGAACAACAAGAAGACAACTCGAAGGGCGACATCTGCTATTTGGAGAATATTTGCGGAGCTGAACAACCCTGAACGTGCACTATCGAAGATGAACTTAACATCGATGGAGGTAAGCATGTTTTAGCTTTGTTTTTAAACTAGGAATTATTTTGAATGAATAATAAAACAATTATTGAATTCGGCTTTCGTATCATATGAAGAATTATGGAGATCTCGGAGGGTGTTATCCGCCTCGGCCTAACGGCCTCGACCGATAGCGCCCTCCTCGATCTCTATAATTCTTCATAAGATACTTAGCCTCATTCATTAATTGTTAAATAGCATCGCGAGCATATCATACGGAAAGGCTGATAAGTGGTTGATGACCTGACTGTAAAATGTCTTTGTACTTGGTATTCGGTTGGAGGGTTTTTACTAAGAATTCCGAGGAAACGTTCGATTATTCTCTTCAAAGCAACCTTTTCGGTGAGTTGATATTCTTTTAGCCTGTTCCAGGCTCTCAGTCTTTCTACTATAAAACTAGATTTTGTGCAGCTTCATGTTTTGTAATAGCGATGTGGCACGTACGGCGTTTTACCACCCACGAAGTCAAACCTGCCTTGCAACAACCAGGTTGTTGCAGGTTACAAAAAGATTTTGCAGAAAGTAGAGATTAGCTCTACTTTTTGCAACAAAATCTGTACATGCTGCACAAACTGAGCCCTAAAGCAAACTTTTTTTTGCAGCAAGTGACGTAAATCCCGTATATGGCGTGAATCCCGCGCAATTTTATCCAATCAGAAGTCAGTATTCAGGCAACTTGCAACAAC
>CALNXI010000018.1:279993-287493 GCA_942486025.1 Porites evermanni
TAAAAAGGGGCCGCAGAGTTGTCGCGCTCGGTGACGAGCTTTTGCTTTTGTTTTGGAGGAAAAAAAAACCGAGGGATGGGTATCTTTGGTTTTTACCGGCAAAAAAAAAAAACACAACTAAAAAAAAAAAAAAAAAAACCCCAACCCTAACCCCAACCCCAACCCCCCCCCCCCCCCCCCGCTCTTTTATTTGGGCCATTTTTCGCGCGGTCTTTGACTCCGCGTTCCTCGTTCTTTGGTCCTAAATCGTACAGAAACACTTGCTGCGCAGGCTACATCATGTGCAAAAAACAAGAAAGCAATCTAAAACAAATGCGTTTAAAATTAATTTTCATTGATTTATTTTATCTTCGTTTTCTTGTTCATGAACAAAGTTAAACAAACATCCATGAATTGTGGCAAGAACCGGTCATATTGGTTGATTGGAGTGCATTCTACGTGACGACGCACGAATTTGTAACTTTTTAACACGGGATCAAACTTGTCAATCACATCCCGTGCTTTATAAAAATCACTCACTAAAAATTAATTTGTTTTGCTTGCCACCAACTCGATCACTGCTAAGAAGGTTCTTCTAGCATTTCAGGTTAGTAATGTTACGTATTAGTAGTCGTGCTTATAAAAATTATGGGGGAGATGCTTAAAATTTTGGAAACATTGGAAAAGATTGGATTTGGGGTTTTGTTAAAAATTAAAATATGAAGTGAGTAATTAGCAGGCAAATACCATATAGTCCACCACCACAGCAAGGTGATTCTGATCCCATTAGCAGACTAACTGGTTTATGTGTACCTTTTCTACCCCAATTTATTTCCTTCCCAAATCAACATCATTTCACCCAAAAAACAACCGTAATGCCCTCTTAAGAGACAGTTTTCTATTTAATTGACACTTCTCTACATTTTAGTAAAAGGTTTTTCAAAATCGATCGTTTGAAATGATGATAAAAAGATGAGATAAAGGGCGCCACTTTCTTAACTACATATTTTGCTTTGGATCTATTCCTCAAAACGTAAGTAGTGCGTCTCTGTGAAACTCTAGCCTGTTCATAGACCTTTATTCTCTTTTTATGGAGATCATCGAGCGCGCGGTATGACAATGAAAATCGCGAGGGATTTATTGACAAAATGGGCGATCGTTTCGTTTCTTTTCGTCTTTCTCTCTTTTTCATATCGCTCTTCGCGCTCGTTCTCACCCCCTATGTTTGCAAATTCGTCGAAAACAACCCCCAAAAAGAAAACGTCTGTTGGCAGACTAGTAAAACCCTTGCTGTTTATATGCGCTTTTGAGGGCAGCATATAGTCCCGGGGGGGACTCCCCATATGAAAGGGGTGGGATGCTCGTCGGAAATTTTGAATTTAAGACCTAAAGGAGACCGATCTCGGTGTGGCCCAAGCTTTTCTTGACCCCTAAAAGAGTCCATGTTAAAACACAGACAAATGAGAAAACTTGGATTATATGAATGGAGTAAATAAAACGCATTAAAAATATATACATATCAAATATATGTTTTCATATTTTTTCGCGTGCAACCCTAAACGAGACCTTCACGGCTAAATATGATGGCGTTTTGCCCAGAACACCCTAAGTGAGACCAAAATCCGAAATTTACACCCCTAAATTTTTTTTTTGTGGGTGCAACCATAAACGGAACCTTCCGGGCGAAAGATGATGGGGTTTTGCCCAAAACCCCCTAAGGGAAACCAAAACCCGAAATTTACCCCCCTAAGCGAGGCGGCGAGCCTCCCCACCCCTTTGATATTCTGAATCCCCCCCCCCCCGGGCATATCGTAACGTTTCAGGGTTGATTGTCATGAGGAGTTTAAATTTGCTAAGCTTTGTTATCATCTTTTCTCCAACATCTTGAAAATATGAAAAAAACATATAGGACTGGAATGTCTCTCAGTGAAGGCAGTAAAGGCATGATCAGTTTTTGGTAGATTTTGCGATGGATGAAAAGTTAGACATTCCAGTGAAATAATGTAAAATCTAAAACTGATCTTGTGATTAAAGTATTGTTGACCAATTACCATAATCTTGCTTCTGCGTCTACACTTTAAATTCAGTTGGTAAGGAATGAGTAGCACGAGATATGTTTGCCTGTGCATATCGTACCCTCGTGATGATCATAACTGCGCCCCTTTGGGCAACTGTTAATAAACTGGCGGATTAAAGGTAAATTCAGATAAACATTTGAACCAAGGATTTTGACTTCGAGATTGCCAATTATTGATATTACAAGAAAATACTGTACCAACCTGTAATTACAAATAGAAGTATTACTGTAATTCTTAAAACGAAAATAGGTTCATAAAGAGTACAGATTGTAATTCTCTTTATGGAGCTTGCATTAAAGGGGTTTGCAATGTACCGTTGTGAATAAATACGTATATTTGAGGACCAAACTCAAGGTTCCTTATTTTTCTGCTAGTCAACAACTGTATATCTCCTTCATAGAAATTAAGAACCTAATTAGGATCGTACTCAGCCTAAATTGCCAATAACTACCCCCAAAACAAACGAACATTTTTTCCCAGACCTAAAAAAATGTAGGTTCTTATTGTCTACTGTGTCTACTGTGTCTAGTGTCTACTGTAATTCGCGTCATGCGATGTCGCAGTGACCCTGCCAATTTTAGCAAACCTATAGGATAAATAGAAACTAAATCTTATCGATTGATTGATTTTTTCTAGACTGCAAAACAGTCCCTAATTTTGTGGCCTCCTGTGCAGACGTTCTTAGGGGTTCGTCACGCGTTTTTGCCGCCTGACGAACCCCTAAGAACGTTTGCGTGGGAGGCTACTATTTTTACGTATTCAAGCACTCGAGAACAGTCAAACGAAAGGTCTGGGGCGAGGCTGAAAACGGAGAGCGAGACTGGGGAGCGACGGGCGTGTGAGGCTCGCGCGCTTCGTGGGTGTGAGGCTCTTGAGCTACGCTAAACCGATTGAGAAAAAAAAAAACCAACTGTTTTGCAGTCTAGACTTTTTCTTACCTGATTCACACCTGTTTTGCTTATTTACGTTTCATTAAGTTACGCTTTGCTCATGCGTGTGTTTTGAGACTACACTAAAAAGCACGTGAAGACAGCAGTATATTTTATATCCTTGAGGTCACCCTATTCTTGTATATTTTAATACGAGAGGTCTATTTGACAGATATGCAACGTATATTGATGAATTTTTGCTCAACAGCTTATACGATGAAGCTTCTGTTCGCGATATCTCTGGTGTCAGTTTGTCTGTTTCTGGTGACGGCTCGCTTTGTGCACTTTATTCATCGTCAGGAAATTGTAGAAGACCTGAATACGAGAGATGATAATGAGGTCAATGGATTCTTTGATATGCCCTCTAGATCCTCAAGCAAGATACACATCGCTTCATGTCTCCCTAGCGGGGCGCGATGCCGCAGAGATAGCGATTGCTGTAGCTATACCTGTATGGTAACTCGCTGCGTTGGCGGTAACCAACTGTGAAGATTGATTCCTTGCGAAAACCATAAAGGGAGGCATAAATGGCATTTAATAGAATCCATAAACAAGAAAAAGGGAGAGCTAGAAATATTCAAGGGAACTTATGATTCTAGTAACAGAGACATTTAATAGTATCATTTTGAATGTAGTCGAGAGTAATGCATATTGTAAGGCAAGCAGCTGAGGTTTTAGTTGAGTTTTTAACTGAATACTCGTTTGATTAGGGCATTCTCGAACTCATTAATTATTCATGGTGTAATAGCCAATAAATGAGGCATATTTGGGTCACATGCATGAACCTTGATACCCAGTGAACACTCAGATGAAAATCTTATGCGGTTTTGATGTGAGATCAAACATGGTTTTGATCTCAGATCAAACACTTGCATTTTAATGAGCATTTTTCAATAATTAATACATCGTTAACAACAATTCCAAAAATGACCTGACTATTATTTGATGTTATTAACCTTGATAGCGTCGGATACCACAAACTATTCCATAAACGGAATTCGGTGGATATCTCCCCCCGACCTCTTGGCCACCTTCATTACAAACTTGCTAAGCTAGCAATTCAAGGTTACTACATCCATTTCTTTAATGCTGGTAGAAAGCTGTGCGACCTTGTGTAAATCATGGCCTTTAAATAGCCTTCCTGTCTAAAACGGGAGCTACTGAACTGACAGAGAACTTTGCCATTCGCCAGAAATTGTTACCGCTTTTTTGTTCTTATATTTGGTTGACGAGGGAATGGCGTTTTCGACTAACTCGCGTTCTTTGTAAACCGTTTTTGGCTCCCTAAATCTTGCCTCTCCATCTTCACTCATGGTCAGACACCAACTATACCAAAACAATTAATCATGCATGTTGAAGTAATGTTGCGTAGTATGGCAAGATTGAATCGCTGCATAAATTATTGTTCTTTCATTTGGGGAGGACAATAGCAAATGGCATATTTTTTTTATTGTTTTGTTTGGTTTCATCTCAAAAACTCGTGCTTCGGGTTTCATCAGGGGTTCTCCAAACACCTTGAAACAATAAAAGCACTCGGCCTGCGGCCTCGTGCTCAGCTGTCGTGCTTTCATCTGTTTCTCGGCGTTTGGTGCCCTTGATGAAACCCGCGCACTCGTTTTTAATATACTACTTCAAAAGTATGGCTCAACGCAGTTTTAGTTTTCCATTTAATAGAACTGAAAAGTCTGAAAACCACGACTCTTTGTTACCCACGGACGAGCTACCTATTCACGTTCCATCTGAATTGTAAATATCATCCCTGGGGATTAATTAATGATATGCAAATGAGTATATATAAAAGGAAACACTGGCACGCATTTGTCCCATTCACTTCACTTTGTCCGACACAAAGGTGATTGGCGACCCACCCGCCCTCCACAGCAAGTCAGTCGGGTTCCAGATTACCTAGTATATTCAATTCAGTCTGTCATGGGCTTGTTCCAGGTCAGATTGATTCCCCATACGTAATTATAATGTCATGAATAACAATACCCAGGGATGAATATTATGCTATTTACTAACACTGCCCATGTGACTAGGTACGTGCTCGGATGCCGGCATCCCTTGCTTTCTTCTTTCTTTGATCACCCACTTAAAACCCGGGGGGTATTCTTTGTGGTGGGGCTGTGCCGCACGGTTGTCCAAATCCTGATCCTATTTCAGACCAAAAAAGTGATTTTCCACACCCGTCGTCAGACCTGGCGGAGGCAGAAATTATGTCATTATTACTTAGATTAGAACGCCAGCAAAAAAGATTTCTTAAAATCCACTTCGAATTCGCATATTACTCTTTCTTGCTTATTCATTTGGAATTGAAACGACAAACACGTTCATACACTCCCGTATTCCCACAAAAACCATACCCGATTCCCGACCAAAATAGGCAATATCTTAACTACCGTAAAATTTTCTAAAATAAGTCCCGGGTCTTATATTTTTCAAAGGCCTATTTTGAGGGGCTTATTTTTGGAGGGGCTTATATTCGGAGAGACATATATAGAGAGGGAAATTTGTGTTTCAAAATCGATCGGGCTAGCCTTATAGTTGGAAGGAAATTTACCGTTTTTGCTTTGTTTTACTTTGTATTTGAGGGCAATTTCCAAGTACAAGACCCCCGGGAGGCATATATCGAAATTTTACGGTATACCCGCGTTAGGGGCGGCAAATATCTGCAAGGCAAATATACTGATTAGAAGGGAGTGCCCCGGCGTGTAAAATTTATTTTTATTCCTACTAGGAAGGGTATTCGAGCATTTCACTATAGTATAGAATCAGTTTCTGCTACTGTAGGAGAATATGTCCGCCCTCGCCAATTCTCTACTGATTTAAACCACAGGCGGCCCAGACGTAGTATGTGTCACTGAATGAATATATTTATATTCACATGGACAAATTAATGCGATGAGTCGTCGAAACTCCCATGAACTAAAATAGTCCAAAAGTCAAAATATAACAAAACAAAGCTAAGATACCTTCAACTGAACGTATCCTTGTCTTTCCTGGCCGGTTTAAGTGGCATTTTGTTGAGTTCTGCAATTGTAGGCACTATCTACTAAAGAAGAATTAAAGGCTGGCTACAAAACAAACGGACCATCCCCACGCGCCTTCACACGAAGCGTTATAAATTCGAGAATAATCGACGAATCCGCTCGAAATTGTCATCGGCTAATCTGCAGGTAACGTGTGCTCCTGCTTCTTGCTCGCTGGCTCCACAAAACCCATCGCAACTGCACAATAATTGCTCGCTCATCAACAACCACTGTTGACCTTTACGCTTCGATATGACCGCAAACTACCAGGTATAATACGCGACGTGAATATTCAAGCTTAGCGACCGCGTTCGCGTAACAATTCAGCACTTGCTATGGGAGGGATGGTACTATTGCTTCTAGGTCAATCAATCGGGAAAATGATATTGAAGCCCTTGTAACTTTTAAAAAGATCCAATTTGCCCTAGGATCACCGAGCAGACGCGAATTTTATAGCGGAGCTAAAAAAAAAGAGCGGCAGTGGAAAAAGTGAACAATAACATGTAAGAGCAGGCTCGGCTTATTGCCTAGATTCAGGTCTTTTGAAGAGGGGTAAGCGGACAGAGCTAAAAAAAAGTTGGCTGAACTTTAAAAGTTTAACTTATTAAGTCTCAACGTTCAAAGTGTGCATATTTGTTTAGTTATTTGTTTATTTATTCATTTTTCATCTAATTTCAAGGATCGAGCCACGATGCGAGAGAAAGAGTTCCCGGGGCCAATCGGGACACTCGTGGGCATCACACTTCGAGAACTTTAATTTCTTCAAACTAACTAGACAATCTGCACAGCAGGTTTTGTTTATACTTAATTAAAAAATTCACGTGTTTATCTTTAGGAAGAATTTCTGTCTCTCATGGCCAGCCTGCTGAACACCTTGTGCAAGCCCTGTTTACTCATCTTTCTTTGAATGCTCTGTTATCTTCTTTGTTGAAAATTAACGGGAAAGAATTTTTACTAACACCTTTTCCCGTACAAACATTGACATATTGGAGCTTTTTTATTCAATGTAAAACTGAATTTATCAGATATTCCTCACCTCTTAACCAAAAACACCGGTTTCGTCAACTAATAATCGTAGGTCTTGTTCTTCCAGCATCTTTATACAGCCGGAGTATCAAACGTGTCATCATGATCAAATTTTCCCAGAGTTGGAATATTCTTCGTGGAGCACGAGCGGTATGTTGCATGCATGGGTGAAAGAAAAATATGAAAAATATGTCTTAAAGTTTGTCTTTTGAAAAGTATCGAAACAAAAATGACTAATCTTGTGTCTGATTTGTGTATTTTACTGTATGATCGCTTATAAAGCTATTTCGAAGCCGCCATGTTTTGGTGAGTTCGCTTGGAGTGATGTTGGGTGGGACTCCCATATCAATATGACGGAAATGCTTGTCGTCTCACTTGGGAATGTAAATTGCCGATTTTGGTAGGAAGGAAAGCCAATATTTTTACTCATAAAGGTTTCTCTTAGGGTTGTGCGTGAAT
>CALNXI010000018.1:292493-299993 GCA_942486025.1 Porites evermanni
ATGTAAAATCTAAAACTGATCTTGTGATTCAAGCATTGTTGACCAATTGCTTTAATCTCGCTTGTGCGTCTACACCTTGAATTCAGTTGGTAATGAATGAGTAGCACGAGAAATGTTTGCCTGTGCATATGGTACCCTCTTGATGATCATAACTGCGCCCCTTTGGGCAACTGTCAATAAACTGGCGGGTTACCGGTAAATTAAGAGGAATATGTTAACCAAGGAGTTTGACTTTGAGATTGCCAGGATATTACTAGAAAATACTGTACCAAACCAGCACCAAACTGTAATTACAAAAAGAAGAATTATTGTAATTCTTAAAACGAAGGGGGTTTATAAAGAGTACAGATTGTAATTCTCTTTATAGAGCTTGCATTAAAGAGGTTTGCGATGTACCGTTGTGAATACTAAAAATTTTGTATATTTCAGGACCAAACTCAAGTTTCCTTATTTTTCTGCTAGTCAACAACTGTATATCTCCTTCATAGAAATTAAGAATCTAATTAGGAACCTACTCGGCCTAAATTGCCAATAACTACCCCCAAAATAAACGAACATTTTTTGCCAGACCTAAAAAAATGTAGGTTCTTATTGTCTACTGTTTCTACTGTGTCTAGTGTCTACTGTAATTCGCTTCATGCGCAATCGCAGCGACCCTGCCAATTTTAGCAAACCTATAGTATAAATAGACACTAAATCTTATTGATTGATTGATTGATTTTTTTCTAGAGTGCAAAACAGTCCCTATTTTTGTAGCCTACCACGCAGACGTTGTTAGGGCTTCTTTATGCGTTTTTGTCAGGGACGCCTGACGAAACCCTAAGAACGTCTGCGTGGAAGGCTACTATTTTTGCGTATTCAAGCACGCGCGAATAGTCAAAAGAAAGGTCTGGGGCGAGGCTGAAAACGGAGAGCGAGACTGGGGAGAGACGGGCGTGTGTGGCTCGCGCACATCGCGCGTGTGAGACTCTTTAGCTACGCTAAACCGATTTTGAGAAAAAACCAACTGTTTTGCAGTCTAGACTTTTTCTTACCTATGAGTCGCGCCTGTTTTGCTTATTTACGTTTCATTCAGTTACGCTTTGCTCATGCGTGTGTTTTGAGACTACACTAAAAAGCGCGTGAAGACAGCAGTATAACATATATCCTTAAGCTCACCCTATTCTTGTATCTTTTACGAGAAGTTTATTTGACAGATATGCAACGTATATTGATGAATTTCGCCCAAACGTTCTGCTCAACAGCTATTACGATGAAGCTTCTGTTCGCGATATCTGTGGTGTCGGTTTGTCTGTTCCTGGTGACGGCTCGCTTTGTCGACTTTATTCATCGTCAGGAAATTGAAGAAGAGCTGAATGCGAGAGATGATAATGAGGTCACTGGCTTCTTTGATATGCCATTTAGATCAAGCAAGATACTCATCGCTTCATGTCTCCCTGCCGGAGCGCGATGCCATAGCGATCACAATTGCTGTAGCTTTGCCTGTATGGGACGGAAATGCTCCTGAAGATTGATTCCTTGCGAAAACCATAAACGGAGGCATAAATGGCATTTAATAGTATCCATAAACAAGAAAAAGGGAGAGCTTGAAATATTCAATGGAACTAATGATTCTACTAGCAGAGACATTTAATAACAACATTTTGAATGTAGTCTAGGGTAATGCATATTGTGAGGCAAATAGCTGAGGTTTTAGTTGAGGTTTTAACTGAATACTAGTTTGATTAGGGCATTCTCGAATCATTAATTATTCATGAGAGCAATAGCCAATAAATGAGGCATATTTGGGTCACATGCATGAATCTTGATACCCAGTGAACACTCAGATGAAAATCTTATGGGTTTTGATCTCAGATCAAACACTTGCATCTTAATGAGCATTTTTTAATAATTAATACATCGTTAACACCAATTCCAAAAATAACCTGAATAATGTTTAGCAATTATTGGACGAGGTTGAGCAAAATATTGTGATTTGTCATTGGCGAGCAAATTAATTATTTGCCGAAGCCGAAGGCTGAGGCGAATTCGGCTTCGGCAAATGATTGATCTGCGAGACACTGACAAATCACGATATTTTGCGATAACCGAGTTCAATGATTGTTTTATCATTCGATCACCGAGTTTGTTTTTTAAGGAATATCTTCGGGAAGCGAAGCGATCTGCATCATTTTCACGCAAGAGCTATCACAAGAAGGAGAAAAGCGTGGTTTCATTTACGCATGAGCAGAATAGTATTTGCAGCCAAAAACAGTTAAACGACATAGGCATGAGCACACCATTGTTTGTAGGCAGTTATTAGCAGGTCACGTGGTGGGAGTTCGGCCAATGAAAACGAAGAAACATTTGCATCGAATGATAATTGATGTTATTAACCTTGATAGCGTCGGATACCACAAAGTATTCCATAAACGGTCTTCGGTAGATATCTCTCCCCCGACTTCTTGGCCACCTCCATCACAAACTTGCTAATAAGCTAGTAATTCAAGGTTACTGCATCCATTTCTTTAGTGCTGGTAGAAAGCTGTGCGACCTTGTGTAAATCAAGGCCTGTAAAGAGCCTTCCTGTCTAAAACGGGAGCTATTGTTCTTATATTAGGTTGACGAAAGAATGACTAACTCGCGTTCCTTGTAAACCGTTTTCGGCTCCTTAAATCTTGCCTTTCCATCTTCACTCATTGTCAGACACCAACTACACCGAAATAACTAATCATGCTTGTTGAAGTAATGTTACGTAATATGGCAAGATTGAGTCGCTGCATAAAGTATTGTTCTTTCATTTTGTGAGGACAATAGCAAATGGCATAATTTTTTTTATATTGTATCGTTTGAGAAGTCATCCCAAAAACTCGTGCTTCGACTTTGATGAGGGGTTCCAAACACCTTGAAACAATAAAAGCACTCGGCCTGCGGCTTCGTGCTTTCACCTGTTTCTCGGTCGGTTTGGAACCCCTGATGAAACCCTCGCCCTCGTTTTTATATATTTCTTCAAAAGTATGACTCAACGCAATTTTAGTTTTCCATAAAATCGAACTGAAAAGTCTGAAAACCACGGCTCTTTGTTTTGCAAGTGACGACCCACGGACGAGCTGCCTATTTACTAACACTGCCCATGTGATCAGGTACGTGCTCACATGCCGGCATCCCTTGCTCTATAAAGATCTTTTTTATTTGATCGCCCACTTAAAACCCGTGGGAGGGGGGGGGGGGCGGTATTTCTGGGAATTTGTGGTGGGGCTGTGCCGCACGGTTGTCCAAATCCTGATCCTATTTCAGACCAAAAAAAGTCATTTTCCACACCCGTCGTCAGACCTGCCGGAGGCAGAAATTATGTTATCATTACTTAGATTAGAACGCTAGCAAAAAGATTTCTTTCGAACTCGCATATCACTCTTTCTTGCTTATTTATTTGGAATTGAAACGACAAACACATTCATACACTCCCGTATTCCCCCGAAAACCATACTCGATTCCCGACCAAAATAGGCAATATCTAAACTACCGTAAAATTCCGAAAATAAGTGCTTTATATTTTTCAGAGGCCTATTTTGAGGGGCTTATTTTTGGAGGGGCTTATCTAGGGAGGAAAATTTGCGTTTCAAAATCGAATTCGCTAGCCTTATGGTTGGAGGAAAATTTACTGTTTTTCCCTTGTTTTACTTTGTATTTGAGGGCAATTTCCAAGTACAAGATCCCCGGGGGCTTATATTTGGAGGGGCTTATTTTCGTAATTCTACGGTATATCCATAAGGCAAATATAACGGAGTACCACTGGGACGTGAAATTTATTTTTATTCCTGCTAGGAAGGGTATTCGAGCATTCCACTATAGTATAGAACCAGTTTCTGCTACTATAGGAGAATGTCCGTCCCGAATTCTCTACTGATTTAAACTAAAGTATAGCGCAAGGGACGCACGCGAAGCGAGCGACGTAAGTTGCCCTACTGACCACCTAACCAGCAGAAACCGGAAACCGTTAAGCTCCTGGTGCTATTGAAAGCTAAAGCCATACACTTTTAGCTAGGCAAGTTCAGTGGGGAAATTTTAACAGAGGCCGACCCAACAACTCTTTTCTGTAAAATTTCTGTCGGGGAAGCAAAAATTGCCCATGGCGGACTAATCTAGATCTATAGCTTGAGGATAGCAAAAATGTTCTAGGTGACTGCCTCTTTCATGTACAATTTTGGAAGCATATCTAATTAATTTCCTATGATTTTCTAGCCTGGGACCACGCTCCGTATCGGGGATCGCTCGCCGATATTTTTCCTATTTGATCCTCTTTTTACGGAGGGGGACATTGGGGGGTACCCGATACCGCAATACCGTAAGAAAAAATGGCAAATACCGAAATACCGCGTCGAAAATCGTCTAAATACCGATACCGCATATTTTAATCACATTTGTAATCGGTTGCGCATACTTATGGTTGCTTCCATCTAGCGCGTTTAATTATCTCAGGCATTTATGCACCAGATGTCCATCTTTTTTTTAATATTTTGGTAGTTCGCAATTTTCCGCAAATTTTCACTGAAAAGTAAAGTACATTCGTTCAGCCTTTTGGTATTTCGACCCAACAGCTAATTAACTCCAATAAAAATAACTCTTGAAAGCGCGAAAAACAAACCAACCAAAACCCTTTCCACGCACGTCTAGTGCGAGTTTTGATATAAAGTGAGTCTAGTCTAGCACGTCAGTCTCTCAGGGGTCAGATCACACGCCGCGCCATCCTCGGAGACCCAGGGGCAGATAGTGGGGACGAGGGAAAGTCTAAACGGGCGGAAAAATATATATGGAACGAAGAAAAGTAAAGAACGGCGAGAAGAGCCCCTGGGGACAATGTCTTACCAGACCAGTTCCAAACGGTCGCCGCCGTTTTGGCTTCTGATTGGTGCCAGAAAACTTCAAACGCCTCGTCCCCACTCCCTTTTTTTGGATCGCGGCTCCGAAACTTTAATCACACAATACCGCCAGCTGCGCAGGCTACCTTTATCTGCCCCTGGGTCTCCGAGGATGACGCCGCGCTGTTAAAGGAGCTGTGTCACGGCTACTGCGCATGCTTGCATTTGACAGATGCAAATGACGTAAACAAAGCCATGTTTATATGAGCCCATGTGAAAAGCCGACTCGCGCTGCGAAACCTTCATCGAGATTCCTTATTGTCGTTGGAACCTTTTACAGAAAAGCGCCTTTCTTCGGAACAAAGTCGCTCTTTTGCGGTATGTATTCGTGTATTAATTTAGCCACAACTTTCTTGCCGCTTTTGTAGTCAGCGACTCGCGCTCTACTCTTCCCGGACTACTGAATACCGCAGTTCAGCAGTTTATTCCACTCGATTGCGCGAAATCTAGTCAACATTATTTCCTTCCCGTTTGCGCAGGACAACGTCCCTAACTCTTGCCAGTGTACAAGCACTTGCTCTACGAAAGCAGGAAGAAAAAGGACTGGATGTCCTTGCAAAACAGCCGGTCGCTACTGCGGAGAGGCTTGTTCGTGCAGTCGACGAAAGCCGTGCAAGAACAGAGAGGTGGGGAAACAAAGCTCGGTTGAGGTCTAAAATTCGCTGGTAGGAAGTACTAGTACAGTTTGCGATTTCTTTTTTATCATGTGAAGGCTGCATCCGTGGCATCCCAAGGATGGGGATTCGTGCAAGGACCGCCAGGCCAACCAGATAATGGCCTTACGGAGGAGCAAGAACGGGACATGGAAAATCGACGAGTGAAGGTAAAATACTGAATTATAATTCATAGTCGATGGCACAAAAGATAGTCTTTCAAAAATCTCATCTGCTATTCCTTTATCTAGTAAGTTTCCCTTGTACAAGTTGTTGATTGTTGCTTCCCCTAAATGGAGCAAATTGTCTTTTGTTTTAGTGTCTCGTTTGTGTGTCATGTTCTGAAGTGTGCAAGATTTCTTAGGGAAGTCCCCTTTTTACTAGTTATTTTCTCGTCGATTACGCTCTTAAAAAAATCTACGTGTCAAGCTTCGACAGAATGTGATAAAAAGTAATTGTCCAACTACTCTAACAAATTATTGCACTATTTTTCAACCTCACAGGAGTTTATCCAAACCCTGGATGAGGAGCTAGCAAAAAAACTTGCTACAAGAGCTCTACAGAGGGGAGTGGGCAGCATGGACTATATAGATATGCTTCTTATCCAGGAGGACCCAGAAGATGAGAATGATGATGCCGCTCTCCCATCTTCCCTTTCTCTATCCCCCCCAGAAGTGTCAAGTCCAGCACCACCAAACCCTGCCCAATCTACACCTGCATCCACCCCAGCCTCAGACTCGAGCATTTCTGGAACATCAGCTTCAGGTGGGCCCTCATCTTTCAGGCCACCGCCAACAGCATCTATGGCAAGGTCAAGTGAACCAGTGCCTGAGTGGTGTAAATGTGGACATTGCCGCAGAATGTCGCAGGAGGTTGAGAACCGGTGCTGTACTTCTCGAGACTGTGTCTCACTTAGCGCACACTTTCGCAAGCTATGCCTGGACCCTGATTATTTACAATTAAGTATAAAGTGTTCATGGGATATCAGAAACGACGGTCAAGATAATAGCAGCAGAGCCTTCCGAAAGGCTGCCTATCGTCATTATATAATTGAAGAATATGGCTACCTTGGAAAACACAAAAGAAGGGTATGCCCTTCATGCTGTGTATGGAAAATTCGAGAGCACTACCCTTCCTCAACTGGGGTGTACATGGGGTTCAAACCTCGCTAAAATGGAAATAACTTTTTGATAGGTTTCTACAAGGAATTTTTAATTGCAGTTGGTTTGTTCAACCTCATGCCATACCCCCAACCCCACCCCCCCTCAAAAAAAAATTGTCCTGGATTGAGTACCCCTGTGAATATCGCCCCATGAAAACAATAGCATTACAGCTCTATTTGTATTGTGGCAGTGCGAGCAAATTTAATAATATGGATAATTAGACTCACAAAAACGGATTCCAACGGCTAGTTCAATAAGGACCAATCTACTCCGGTATTTACATTTACTAACCAATCCTTTGTCTTCGGTTAACTTTTGCATTATTTAGTTTCACATATTGTGCATTAAAATTATTAAACAATTCTCATAGGTTATATTTATTGTCAATTTATTGTCAAAAACATCACTGTTGCTTATTGTGCATCATACATGACAGTCCTTCTTTGATGAATATTTTCTTACACTGCACATGAATACATAAAGGTTTCATATTCATTACATATTTTACATCATGTTTGCTAGTTTTTCTTAAACCTGCTGCTCTGCTGAATAAAGAGCTCGCGTGAAGGTGGGGGTGGCACCACAGCAATTGTAGGGGCTATCCTCCTTGGGTCATCAGCTTCCACTGGGACCGCCCTCTGCATATTTTCATTATCCTCCACACGTAGACGAAACACTTTAGCCAGAAGCATCCAAATATAATCATAGTCTTTGGCCTGCTTTACAATTTTCACATTCCAACTCTTTGTTCTTTGGTTGTACTTCCGGGTCACAGCAACCTCGCCT
>CALNXI010000018.1:304993-310169 GCA_942486025.1 Porites evermanni
AATAATCCAAAAAACTTAGAGAACGTTCGAGAAAGTCACACAACGCATGAAAGCAATTTTGCTACGTAACTCTCAACAAAGACAAAACGTCTTTATGCAGCATTTTGTAACTTTAAATTCATCATAAAACATTCGAAAGGAGCGCTTACTCGTGAAATGTTTTTCAACACTCGAAGAGAAATTTCGTGTCTCTGGGCGAACATGTAATATCCTCTATTTATTCCTCCAGGAAATTAAAGACTAAAATCGAAGTGATCTCAAGATATCACGAAGTAGTCCGGTCTCATTTCGTGAAATAGCCGAAACAAGCCGAAAAGTCACGAACTTGCGCGCCCAATCTTGTCCCGAAACTAATGCATAATTTCATAGCTATTTTTTTTATTTCGAACTACCTTGGATCGCAGTAGATCAATCAGCTGATCCCTCAACTTAGAGTCTCCGCTGATCTGACGGGTCACACAGGTGAGTCGGTTCAAACCCCGGGAAAGCCAAAATACTAATTCTTTCTAACTCCAATAAGTTAAAGAATAAATCAAAGAAATCGAAGTGAGCTCGAGACGTCTCGAACTAATCCGAATAAAACCGAAAACCAACAGACTTAGTGTGTCCAATCTTGTCCCAAAAATGTCAACTTTGAAACATTCCTGGGCGTCGCGAATCCTTTACTTCGTGCTCCGCCGAGGTAAAAAAATTAATTTAGCATTTCAAAACCTTGAGAAATATCCATGTTTTTCAAAACGTTCGCTAATACAGTCTCAGACAACCTAGTTACCCCCCCTCTTGAGATTTGTGTCTCGGGTCTCGTTTGGTTCGCCTCCTCCTTGGATCGCACTTCCCCATTACAGTCAAACCAAGTCAAGCGTACCCCCCAAGATTCTATCAGTGAATTGATTATTCGAAAAATGGATCCATTAGTCGTTCCCGTAACTGGTGTCAAATTCAAAGCGGCATTTCTGCATGTGTAATGAGCAGTGAATATTTTACGAGAACTTCCCTGTATTTGGTCGGATTGGAAATCTTTGAATGGATTAAGCTTCATAGAAGACACTTACATCAATTTCTAGAAAATGGAGCTGGTAGAAATTTCATAACTGCCTCGCGTGTGAATTCACGGCTCATTACACATACAAGAATGCAGAGATCAATCTGAAATCTATAACTAGCAACGGATTCAACTTTTGAATAATAAATTCATTAATGAATTCTTGGGGGGTACGCTTGACCTGGTTTGACTGTAAAAACCTGGCTGCAGGCCTGAAATGTAATGGTATAAGGAGCATCATTCTCCAGGAGAGTTTTTTAAAGAGGGACTTCATCACGAGAATATTGGTGTTTTAGGTCAATTCTGTGCTGAAGTCATTGCTTAGTGCCTTTAACACCTGTAAACAAAATGCTCCTGTAGGGTTATGCGGGAAGAGGCCATTGAACAAATTTCATGAACAAATTTCGAACAGGGAGTTTTAGTGAGTTTTGTAGGCATAGCATAAAAACTTGAAAAACTGAGTAACCGTAAAATTCCGAAAATAAGCCCCACCATGTATAACCCCCTCCAAATATAGGCCCCCTAAACTCGTAACGCAAAAAAACCCTCCGTTAAATCGCCCCTCCAAATCTAATAAGCCCCCCGGGGGGACTTGTACTCCGAAATTGCCTTCAAATACAAAGTAAAACAAGGCAAAAACGGTAAATCTCCTTCCATTTATAAGACTAGCCCAATCGATTTTGAAACGCAAATTTCCCTCCGTAGATAAGCCCCTCAAAAAAGGCCTTTGAAAAATATAAGCCCCGGGGCTTATTTTCGGAATTTTACGGTATCCTATCTTTTTAAATCCAAGTCCATCCTTGCCACCGTAGCAACAGACGACAGAAAATAGTTTCCATGCCTAAATTTAGTTTTAATAATAACAAAACTCAGGAGCATTATGTTTGGAATTCAATTGATGCAAAGACTCCATAGCCTCTTATAGGAAATAATGTGACATAGCCCCTTTTTAAAAGCTCATGCAGTTTCTCAAGAGATCTGAAATAAAAAATAAATTACACAACTGATTGCCTTTTGTAAATTTTAATAATGACCGTTTCTTTCAGATTGTACAATTCATTGGATTTTGTCTACATGTCGGTTTATGCCGATTTTGCTGTGGTTTCGGTTTTCAAGCAAGCTCTCAGTAAAGATTCTTGGATCTTAATATTTCGTTTTCAGTTAGGCATCAAATACAACTGACTTTTTAATACAATGTTTTATACAATCTCCTCTTGCGTTTTAGAAATTCCCTAGCTGCCCTGTTTTTACTCGTCCTGACTTTGCGAGCAAGCAGATCTTTAATGTTTGTAGATCGTTCTCCAGGATTTTCCCTTTTTCCCCACCGATCGCATTCTCCCCCATCTCCATAGCGACCACAAACCTTGTCCGGTTGAGCGTTGAGCACAACACAGCAATACATTAGAAGAAACACCAGGGCCACTTTCTTCTCCATTGTTGCATTAAACCTCTTTCGGATTATAGATACTAAAAACAACATAATAAAAACCGTATTTATTAGTTATGGGTTCTCTTTTCTTTTTATAAGAATGTTGTTTTTCCGGCCCAGGCTGAATATACTTATTCTTAGTTTTCTGCCGATTTGGGGCTGAAAATGTTTGGCTTGTATTGTTCTTAAATTGTAGCCTTTGACTTTTCCTTTTTCAGAATGTATTAGAGTATATTAATTGCAGTTTAAATAGCAATGGCACGTTGTTTTTCTTTTTGGTGACTGGTTTTGCTGTTAAGAGAAAAGAAAATTTCACGCTTGCTTAAGTCAGAAGTTGTGTTACACGATACGTACACGATCCCAACTACAGGTGACTTATAAAGAGATAGAAAACCATCTGCTGGACGAATTAATGGAATATAGGATGCTGTTCTGGTTTCTGAGAAAAAAAAAGTCCGTATGATGGAACAGAGAACTAAAGCTAACTAACTTTAGAGTGTAACGCTGGACGAAAAAACGGACTTACCTGTATAGCAAATTTGGAGCAAACCATCGGCAAATGCCACATTTGCTCAATTTGCTCAATTTTGCTAGATGACGTAGGATCAAATTTGCCATGATAATTTTGCATCGATGGCAAAGGTGGTAAACGCCGCATTTGCCTCAAATTTGCCCGGTGTGTAAAAACAAGGAAAGCTTTTACTTTTTCAAGGCATTTACAAACTTGATTTTGAAACTGACATTTGTAAGGTTTTTGCTCAAATGGGCAATTCCATCGAAAGCGAATTTTTGGGTAATGCTTTTGCTCTCTATAGCAAATTCGATCGTAGTAGCAATTTTCCACATTTCTGCTCAATGTAGTAAATGTGACCAAAAATCATTTTTCAAAACGTTTTCCCAGGATAGTAAATCTGAGCAAAAACTCATTATTTTATTTGTGTTTAACCCGGTGTAGCAAATTTGGCCAAATACCACTTTATCCTCAAGTCTGCTCAGGATGGCAAATATGATCAAAGTAGTCGTTTTCCGCTGTTTTGCTCAGGGTAGCAAATTTGGCCAAATACCACTTTATTCTCAATTTAGCTCAGGATGGCAAATATGGTCAAAATATATAGTAGTTATCCACACTTTTCCTCTTGTAGCAAAGTTGGTCAAATATCAATTTTTCCATATTTTTGGTCAGAATGGCAAATATTGGCTGAGGTCACACTTGGGCTTTTTTTACTATAGGAAGGTAAACTTTACCATAGTTTCAGTCTTTTTAAATGTGACCGGCTTTTCTCACAGTACTATGGTAAACGTCCGTCTAGTCTGTCGCGCTGGTAACGGCGGCAGGATAAAAGCTAAGTTTACTATACGACCTGAATCGCAGTTCGTTAGTCAGAAATTTATCCAAGCTTTGTTTTTTTAGCTAACAACTTGTCAGTATTCTTGATATGCAACTCTTTGATTTCGCCAGCTCTACGCACATGCTTTCTGCGGATTTGTAGGGAACTACTTACCAAAGAACAGACATGTGAGACAAATATTCATTTACCAAGGAAAATTTTTTAATCAGCATACCATAATTTACTATCTTTCTGAATAGCAAACACACAGTCATATAAGTACCGCTGATTTTTTTACTCTAAGTTATGTTTTGACGTTACCGAGTGACTTGTACATGTTGACACAGGCGGCCCAAGCTCACCACAGGAACGCGGACGTGACTCTTGCTTGGAAGCGGTGTTGTGTTACAAACGGTTATTTACAAAGATTTGTATGGGGAATAGATCTTGTCACGGTTTTCGACGCCATCTTGACGAGTAGGCAACCGCGTGAGAAATTACAGTGTTTGTATGAGAATCTAATGTATCGGTCAAATCGAAGCTTCAACATGCCCCCCCCGGGTATACCCCGGGCATTTGACACTTTTGCCGTCCCGGGGAGGGGGGGAATTTGATTACCAGAGTCTTCCAGGGGGTGGGGAATTTGATCCCCATGCTTTAGGGGTGGGGAATTTGAACTGCACCCTCGATTTCATGTAAAATCTTTGGCGTGGCGAGCTATCATGGCGGACGCGGTGTCAGAGGGTTTTCGTGGAAAAGATTGTGCCTTTGTGGCCAATTGGTTACGAGGAAAGGGCTTAAACAAACTTTGTGCCGTATTTGAAGAATTTAAATTTTAAAATTTTTAACATTGGATTCAGGCTTTGAATGCATGAATGTATTTTATTGTTGTGGTTACAATGAAATACAATACCAATACCGGCGATTCAATACAACAACACAAAATAAAATAAAACGGTCAACTACTTTGACCTACTGCAAGTATGTTGATTAATAAGGTGAGCGATGTTGCATGTCAGTGAAATGGTCATGATGTAGTAATCTCAATGGGTGGGATCTTTTTTTATAGAACGCTTTGTATGTACCTTATAGCAGCGATTTCCGCCGCTTTGCACGAGACTTTTGTTCGTAGTATTAAAATACGCTAACAGTGTTGCTCAGTTTTTGTTATATTTATAAAGATTTTGTTCGACAACTGAAGGCGTTTCCGCTGTCCTTCTGTCATTTTTGTGCCTGTGAAATGTTCCCGGGGTGGGGGCATTTGAATGGACCCTAGTGTGGGGCATTTGAAGGGCATTTTGGCCCGGGTAGGGGGGAATTTGAACAATAATTTTCAAAAAAGGAAATGCCCGGGTGGTTGCCCGGGGGGGGGGGGGG